>VDFB02064891.1:0-28412 GCA_007258455.2 Sequoia sempervirens | reverse complement strand
AAATATTTTTTTTTAAAGCAAAACAAATAATCGACATACTAAATATTAACTGATCATATACATACACATATACTTCATTTCATTCCATTACAAACAACATAATCAACTATGTTCTTTGGGGCACACGAGGTCACATCGAAAAGGACATTACTAAACATCAACTCATAAGATATCAAAAGGAACTATAAATGACAACATTAGATATATATATACATAGATTCCATCACAAGATAAAACCATGAGAAATTACATAGCCAAATAAAGTTACAAGGTTGATAACCACATTACAACATCTTTCAAATCTTACATCATATCAATATAGTTACATCATGATTCCCAAACATGTGGGATGAATAATATACAAGATTATCAAAGTACAAAGAGATCATCTGGAACAAATCTTCAATTGGATGAGACTGAAGCCAACGAACGCTGATGGGGAACCCAACGGTGTGCGGAGCACGTTCCACCCGACCACCCCCGTGCTAAGAGGTGACAGAGAAGCAACTCCGACCAAGACTGACAACAGAAGTATGAACATACAAGAAGTACCAACATAGATCCATAACACAATACTCCAAATTTATAATGAACAACAATAACATCATATCACAGTACCATAAAGATACAAGATCGTAAATCAACTATAAATGAGATCATACAAGACCATAAAGCATACTAAAGATATATTAAAATGATAATCATAAATCAATTTAAATCAATTCAAACAACAATCTAAACCAACTCCCATAACCTACTTCCAGAGGAACACAATAAAATAAAACACATGGGAAACTAGGGGAGAGTGTCATCGCATAGTCCTTCATGGGTTATCATGTTCTCTTCCTCCCAACTGGAAGCGTCGGCCCCCATCTATGGCTATCCTGTGCCCTTCCTCCCAACTGGAGGTGCCAGTCCATAGGGTGACTCATGTGGAGCCGTAAACCTCCCGTGAAGACGAGGTCACGACCTTGCCGACCATGGCCTTCTCATCCTTCCATTAGTCTACAGAAGCAATAATGAAGACGAGGCATCCATTTTTAAAATCTTATAATGATATTACACAACCCTCTAAGTTAGTGTAAGGGTTTTCACTTGTTTACTAACTCGCACAAATTGGTTATCCTAAAGTCCTTCCCTTAAGCGGGTGTAGTGTCCTCCGGTTAGACATCTTTTGTTAGGTTTGATTACGTTAGATTGCTTTTGATATATGTTGATTCTTTTTCGGAGAGATTCTAGATGCTATGCTATTTTGATTTTTTGGATGATACATTAACATCCTGGTTATTTGATTATGTTGGTTCGATGATACTGTGATAGTTTCATTCATGATATAGCTTATTGGTTATGATTATTGCTTATGTTGTTATGATTGTATATGATTGATCACGCTCATTTGTGTCGGTGGATAAGACAGTGTAGCATTACTCATTCGTGAGTACCCTGCTACGCTGCAATTATTATTCACGGTGTGTTTTCTAACATGAGATTATATATACATGTTTTTAACCTTGATGTTTTCCTGCAGACACAGGTACCGGGTAACAGCTCCACCTGCTTGTCAGGTCTGAGTGTACCCTAATCCATTATAAATATGTTGTCGGAGGTATTGACAGGTCCTTTTTAACCATTGTTCGTTTTCGAACGAGTATCCCTGTGTTATCCTGTAAAGCCCAATTTGTCTTGTCATGTTTAAATACATATTGTTTTGTGTTTGCGTATTTAATATCGATTTTATTAAATATTTATTAATGTTTATGCCAACGTTTGTGATTTAATTTATTAAGTTAAATTAAATATGTTGTTGAATTTATCAGTGAAAGTTAATTCTTCGCAATGTTTTAATTAAAATAATATTATTGCTGATTTAATTGTGCAAATTGAATTGTGTGAAATAGATATTTTTAAAACAAGATATTTTCGATGAGATAAGAATCTCTGATTATCAGTCAAAGGTCTGTTATGATATTTTTGAAGAATTAGTTGAACTGAATGAGTTATTTTCAATGCAAATTGATTTGCCAGTTAAGTTTTGTAATGAAAAGTGGAATTGCATGAGTTTATATTTGTTTTAGATTTTGGGGAAATTGTGCACACATTCATGGGAAGAATTTTACGGCAGCAACTTTTTAGCAAATTTCAGCACAACAATTGTTTGAGAAGAGTTTTCTTAAGGATTTTGTATTGAAGCGTAATTTTGAAGCGGAGATCATTGCATATTCATCATTGAAATCGGGTGATTTGATTTTGGGGTTGACAAAAGTTTTCAAAGGATCATATTTCAGCCAGTTTTCGAGTTTTAACAGGTTCTCTTCTGATTTCAAGTTCTCGTATTTAATTTCTGGAAAATTTATTGTAGAAATTCATTTTACTGAACCTGCAAAATAAAAACAGAAAAATTATCAGAATAGGCAAACAAATTTCAGTGAAAATACAAACAAATTAATCTGCCAAGTAATCATGAAATTTGAACTAGTATTTGTTTTCAGAACTGGAACGGCAGATGATCTTTCTTGTGAATCCGAGGATTTAGTGAAATATCTAGTTTGTGATATTGAACGAAATCTGGATTGTATTCTACAGTTTGTATCTTTGAAATTTTTACAACACAAATTTGGGTATGATACTGGACCCTCCTTCTCAAATCTACGCTAATGTTTATATCAAACATGCCTTTTCATTATCTTAGATTCTTTTATTGACAAAACTAAATCTGTAGATTTATTTATTTTAAGATTTGTTACTCTTGGATTGAGGTTTTGCCGTAAATGTATTTGGAAGCCTAAAATTATGAATTTCTTTAGCCGAGTAAGCCTACCCTTTTATTTTCATACTAGGCTGAAAACAGCCGTATTTTTCTTCAACATGGAATGGGCTTAAATATTTAAATCCTATCTGTTTATATGATCTGGATCTAAATAACAAATGAATTCCACCTTATATATGATACAAACTTTTATTCTCATATCTGCGCCTATATATATATTTATAATATTTACCAGTCGACTGAAAATTCTTTTGTTGGCTATAGACATTAGGAATATTCATTCTCCGGTAGGTTAATATTTAACCAGAAGGCTTGTAACATTGATTTTATTATGGTCTATTTTTTTAAAACTGTGCGCAGCCTCTTCCTCATGATATTTACTGTATAAACAGAGAACTATTGAACCAGTTTGTATCATTGCCTGAAGCGTACTATTCCATTTTGAAAGACGCCCTTCTCTTGCCAGTGCAATTAGTTAAAAGTATTAACTCCTAATCTGGAATTTTATAATAACCTGGACCCATTTCTATCTATCAAAATATATTTTTCTTGAGATTGTGCGTAGGCAGTATCAATTTTATTTATGACTTCATTTTATCTCTGTACCCTATGAAGTTTTTTTTTTATAAATCTTCAAATTCTAACGCAATTTCTTCCTAATCTATGTACTTAACCTAGTTAAAATTGTCAGGTTAGAAAGCGGAATTTTGTTATAGTCTTTTCTGTTTTGGTGTGTGCGCGCAAGTTTATTCTTGAAATAAAAATCTGTAGCCTATAGTATATAACCTGTGGCATGTTATTCTCCCTTCACCAGTGTTTTTAACAAAGAAAAACTAGTGTCAGTTGAAATGTCATATATTACTAGTGGAAATACAAACTAGGCGTTTATCATTATGGTTACGATATCTATATGTATTATTTCTTTATAATTGCATGGCATATTCTTACAGATTGCATGGCATTTCTTACTGTCACTTCTTTCTTTATATGTATTCATCTTTGCATGAATTATAAGCGGCAGTTAATTTATTATAAAATTATGTTTTCATAAATATCGGTTGAAATATATATATATATATATATATATATATATATATATATTTGTACAGTGCAAAAATTGGTTAAAAGTAAACTTGTGAATTTATATTATATTTTATAATTTTTAGGTATTAAAGTATTTATGTGGTTATAATAATATAGTATTAGAAAAAAGCTATATTTTGGAAGTATTAGTAAAACAATATCATTTATGGTCTATATAAAGTATATTCGTTATATTCTAAAATTTGTGAAACTTCAATTCGAGAGTGTATTCACACATCTTTGAAAAGATTATTTTTATTTCATCAAAAGTAGTTAAATAAGATTCATATTGAAAATTTAGTACACTTTATTTTGTGACATTCTCAAAAGTTTGATTATTAGAAAATTGCAATTTCACTGAGAATGATTAAATGTAACTATTGATTGTGAATGTTTTCATGATGATAAAGATGATTACTTTATTTTCTTTAAAAGATTAAGAAAGAGAAAAAAAGTTGTTAAGTGTTTGACGTATTGATCATATTGTTAATTTTTCAATTGATTTACGTGGGGGATATATCTTCGTATTATTTTGTGGCTTTCGAAGTAACATCCTAGAGATTGTGAATTGCTTCTAGAGAAGGACATAAACATTGAGGTTTTGAATTTTGTGCTTAATAGCATTCCCTAGACTGATTTTATGTTGAGTCATGTTATAGAGAGAGTGACCTGCGTTAGGGGCCGAAATCCTATAGTGATTGTCTGGGTAACCTAACGTAGGTGTGTTAATTAAGTGATAACCTAACTAATATTTTAGGGGTTGGGTAGTTCTAAACACTAAATCAGATAATGGTATGCCTCGCCTACTTCTTAACGCTCGTTTAGGTTGAGAAAAGGCTGAGAAGGCCTGGAATGGCAAGTCGCCATCTTGTCCTCTTGAAAGATGTAACGACGCCGCATTAGTCTGCATAGGGGCCGGGAATCGGTAGAGACTGCCAGGGTAACTCTTGGTGAGGGCTGGTAGTCTAGGAAGATTCACCAGGGTAACCTATCCCGACAATGCGATGACACTCTCTTAGTCTATATCATGATGGTGTTTCTTTTGTTGAGTTTTCAATTTAATGTGACTTGATACTGTGATTTCATCCGTTTTGATTTGTAAATGTTATGTCGTATTGTGAATTGTAAACCCCGTATACGTGATGTTCTGTTTGCTTTGTTTGTGGACCTGTCAGTATCTCCTAGCACGGAGGGAGTGGACCTTTGGGTTCCACGTGGTCGGGAGGTAACCGTGCTACACCTATCTTATAATTTTCTTGCAGATGATCCTAAGCTTGCAGCAGTTTCCAGTTACTACTATGTTCGTGACTGTTGATGCGGAGCTTGTTCGTGGTTAATGTATCAGATGTCAGATGAACACTTAATGTTTTGTAAATCATCTCTTGTGTAAGAGTGTACAGATTGTACCACCTTTGTTATATGGAGATTCTTTGAAATCTCGCTTTATGTAAATGGACATTTGGAATATATAATTGAATGTAATTTTATAAACAGGATCTTACTTGAAATCAAATTTATACTTTTGATTGATGATCAATGTGATTAGTTTACTTATTAAATTATGTAACAACGTCTTAGATACTTTATAACATATGTATAAAAAAAAAATATTCTGTTATCTTTGTATTTGCTCTTTGTTATAATGTAACTAAGTCGGGGCATTACCGACCCCCCACGAGAACCACTCTCCCTAGAGACCCAACCAAAATAAAAAAAGAAATAGGAGTTGTACCATTCCAATCATAAACGTCAAAACACAACAACAAAAATGATACCACGAGGCATAACCCATCTCGCAAATTTAATACCATAACATAATCTCATAATTCGGTACACCCCACATATAACACATAACTTAACAGAACTCAAGATGAAAAGATATCAATTCAATAAAATCTTGATCCTCTGGAAGACTAAAGTGTTAACACAAACGGGTTCCCACATCAATGAACTAACAATGTCCCGAACCCAACAATTCAACAAGACTCAATTTCAAGAATAGAAATAAAAGAAATAACTTATTTAATTTCATACTAGATTCAATAATAAATTCTATTCCTAAAATATATTCACACTAAAACCAGAATAAATAAACAATGCTGTCCTATATTCATAAATTGATTTCTCTACTAAAATTATCCTCTCAAAGTTGTAATTTAACAAATCAGTAACAAAAGAACAGATTTCTTTCTATTTTACTATTATTTCCCTTATAACCAATTCTACTTTATTTTAACTAGAAAAAGAAACAGAATATATTTTTTTTACAAAAATAAATAATACAACATTAGTTAAATTAGAGGAATCAGAATAAATTAATTAATATATATATAAATATAAATATAAATATAAATATATATACAAATATATATATATATAAATATACATATATTTATAAAAATGAAATCCGCACAGTAAATAAAAGTATAGAATTCATGTTTTTTAAGACAAAGTTTAAACACATACAAAATTTTGAATGGAAATTTTAATCCCAACGAAAAAGGCACGGGGAATAACGCCCGGCCGTGGGCAATCTACGAACTGCTCACGGCAGTCCTTCGGACTGCCGTGGACAGTCCGCAGACTGTCACGGCACCGGTCGGCGGTGTGGTGGGTACGGCCAAGGCCAAACCACCACACAGCCCCCAATATATATTTATAAAACCCAAAATTGCTATGAAGCAGTGCGGCGCAATTCAATTCTTCATTTAAAAAAAAAAAATTTTCATATGGACTAAATATATGTGTGTATATATATATTTATAGATATATATATCTAATATATATATATATATATATATATATACACAACGGAATTTGTACATTTCAAAAAAAAAGGAAATATATATATTGTACATAACAATGCAACATGCATGTTTGAAAATGAAAGAAATATGTATAAACGAGAATATTACAATAGAATTTTGGATTTGAAGGAAATTGTTTTTTTTAACATATATATTTTTATTTTTTTTAAAGAAGAACCGAAACAACAAAAATCTTGCTCATTTCAGTTCAAATAAAGCTCCCTTTTAATAATAGCGGCCGGAACCCCACATAAATTTTATTTTGACAAATCCCACAATCACAATCACTGGTTAATTTTTCATGGATTAAATAGCCAACTTAATAGATTTCCTTTCACAAACGTTTGATTTCCAACCCTATGAAAATTTCATTCACAGAGAAGACAGTTTTCTATTTTATTTGATACTACAGAAAATAATAAATTGAGAAGAAAGGAACCTGGCGTCCTGTGTTTGGAGAAGATTTGCAGAAGCTTAATCTCTCTCATAGAACCAACTCCTTGCTGCCGATTGTTCCCAGCAACAAATTCCCCAAATTCTCCTTCAAACCCAACCTTCTTCTTTTTATGATTTCTCCAACAAACAGAACAAGAATACAGTATTGAAAATATTTTTTCTCCAGAATTCCAACAACTCCCCTCAAACAAAGAAAATCCCTTATTAAAATCCATGCCCAGGAAACCCTTTCAATTTCCTCTTCCCGTGAATACCAGAGGTCACATTTCAAGAAATAAATCAAACTAATTATTAATCCTTAATTACTTTTGTTTCCTTTTTATGTATTTATATTTCATTTTCTTTTATCATGCATTTGATTAAAACTAAATAAATTTAAATCCACAAAAATGAACTTTTATATATATATATATATTCATCATCTCCACAATACTTTATTAAATAATTACTTTCATATTAAAATAATTAAAATCAACGATTGTAGGACTCAAAATAGATGTAATATTTTTACTACTACTACTAATATTTATCCATTGTTTTAATTTATTTATTATTTTATGGTTTTATTTTATTAATTGCTTAATTATTTAAATCACAACATAAAACCATAACCACATTAGATAAATCATAAAATCACAATAACATACAAGGACCAATGCAACAACACAAATGAATATGACCAAGACGCACAAACCAAGAAGGTACAAGACTGTTGACACCTTGGAATGGAATTACTTTTCATGTCACCTTTATTCAACTTCTTGCCATTGGGTTGGTTCAATGCTCGTCCAGACCTATCAAAATAGGTGGAATTGAGTCTTATTCTTGCAAAGCCTACATCCAACAAGGTGATATACAATATACATACATATAATCAGTTACAAAGCATCGTGAGAAGGATTTGTAGTGTAGCAGGGCACTCGCGAATGAGTGATGCTACCTGTCCCCTCACCAATTCATATAATCATCTAAAGCATTATAAATTTACATTAATTTGCATCAATATCATGAATTACTATTTTCTAGTCTACTGAATTCCAAATAATTTCATCAAAACAATTGTAATAAAATATCATCATAATATACATGGCATCATAACAGCAATATAATCAGTAACAGTCTAAGCTACCTCAACATAATATTAACAATATCATCAAAACCACAATGTGCCAAACAAAAACCGAAAGAATGTCAGAATCAAGCGATGTAACATGAATTTTGCTCTGAAAAGCTACTTAGGCAATTTGGAGTAGTGAGACTTGGGCTTCTCCAGACAGGAATTGATTAGCTGCTGTGACTTCACAGTTTGGTCATCGTTAGAATTCCTGAGCTGCCTCAATGGTGAATCCCACCACATGAGATCTATCTAGCATGTCGAAGGTTTGGGCGATGGAGACCGGGTTGAGATTAGCAACAACTCTCCCTTGAGGCCCAATTATCCTGTGTATCCTGATCATAGTGCCTGGCACACTCAAGGACCAGCTCATAACATTGCATTGTAGAAGGGAAACTGGCTACATGGGACAAGCCCGATTCCATCATCCTTCTAGTCACCAAAGGAGGATCCTCAACCGCCATCCTTGCTTTAAACTCCTCATAGTCCTAGAGGCCAACATTCGTATCAGTGACTTCTGAACAGATAGAAGTGATCTTACTCTCAGGGACCTTGCTCTTAATATCCAGCTTGATCCTCTCTGCATCAGACAATGAGGAACCAGCTGCTACCTTGCTTGACTCAACCTGCACTCAACATGAAAACATAGTAAGAACCACAGGAAAGCAAGGTTAACCTATCAAAACATCATTAAAATGCATCTCATATAGTTAAGGTGTTATTAAAATTCATATAAAATGATCACAATAGATTTCGGGTTTCAAGACCACCCGCGGAATCTAGACCAGAGAGGAACTTCGGGAAATTCTAGACCGATCGGATTCCAACGAAGAAACCAAGAAACACCTACTTAATCATCAGACCTGATCATTTTTCATCAATAAATCACATGAGAGATTCAACTATGACATGAAATAATCATCAAATGCATCACCAATTATAAACGAATCCAATCATCTCATGTTTCCTTATGTTTCATCAACTTTCAGGGAAATCCGTAAGGGACGGATTTCCGCGAAGAACAGGCCAAAGAAGAGACTTCAGAAGATCTGGGAGACGGTGGATTTCAGAGAAATCCGGACCTGACGGATATCCGCGGTTTAGGCACAATTCTAGACCATTGGAGATTCCTGGAATGTAGGTTTCGGTAAGAGTTGAAATCTCGTGGAGATGTCCTAGCGAAGCCACAAAGTTACGCCGAAAGATGTTATCATAAAAGGTTTCGCCAAGACATGGTGGTTTCGGTGTAACGTCTGGGCGAACGGCGATATAGCAAATATTATCGATATGATCAAAGGTCAGTCAGGGTAAGGTCCTGGCGAATTCATCATGTTTCACCAACTAATGGGTCCAAGCAAACACTTCGGCCAGACTTAAGTTTTTGATAGGAGGTCCCAACGAAGTGGCAGTGTTCTGCTGACTAAGGCTTGGTTCGAATTCAGCCAGAGGTCTCAGCGAAAAGATCCAGGCTCGCTAAGAAAAGAAGGCCTCGCCACAACATCATGGCGACCATTATGAGTCTCGCCGAAAGCAAAGATTTTGGCAAGAGTAGGGAGCTCGCGGTAAGGTCTCAGTGAAGGCGAAAGTCCTAGCGATAGAACGAAAGATCAGCGTGAGAATCACAGTGTCTTGGCAACTAAATATAAACTTGTAAAGGGCTTTGGTGAGACACAAAATGACCTACGTGACACCTCCCCGACTTCAAAAAGTTACAACATCTGAAAAGAATGAGGCTCGATGAAAACACAAGTGCTCGGTGGGAGGTCTCGTCGAAGGACGAATGTCCTGGCGAAGCAGACGAACATCGGTAAAGCTACTAGATCCCGCTATGACATCTTGGCGACCAGGACTGGTCCTGCCGAAAATGAGTATGAACAAGGATGTCGATGAGACATCCCCTGGCGGGGTGAGGTCTCAGGGAAAGCAAAGGTTTCGCCGACTGACGAATACACAAGATTTCATCGGTGTAAAAATAGTAGAGTCCCGACGATCCGACATGAACCTAGGAAGACTGCTTCGGCGAACCTCAAGGTGGTCGATATGATATCTCAGTGATCTCAACTGGTCACATCGAAGGGAATCCAGAAGGGATGGAGAGTCCCGACTTCATCCAGACACTGAACCAACTATGGATTTCGACAAGTTTAACTTAGGGAAAGTCAGGGATGGACCTCTCATGAATTTTCTTTGTATTCTAGGTCAATCCTAAGACAAAATCATTTGATATGGCACTGCCCTAGGTCCGAACCCTATTCACCCGCCACTAGCACACCGACAAGCTCAGAATTTAGTTGTTTCACTGTTAAGTCACCACTAGGGTTTATTAATTACTCTCAGGCAAGATTCATTAAAACGTAGATAGACACATGAACTCAAAACTCGCCTGGGAGATGACAAAGGATGCAATACTGAACAACCCTAGCATGAAATAAACAAATACAAGAATTCAAATCCCACAAGGCCCCACAATACCAACGTGCCATTCATAATTCAATTCAAAGCAGAGCAATCAGACACATACCATTAAAGCACGGGAAATGATCCTAGGAGCAGCAAACGCGAAGGTCAAAGGTGACCACAATGAACAGAGGCGAGAACGCACAAGAAATAGCCACCAAATCAATTAATTCAAGCCCAAACACCTCAAAACGAAGTCAATCAATCGAAGGAAAGCACTTCTTAGCTCAAACGATGGCAAATAGTGAACATAATGGTGCAAAAGATCTCAGAAATCAAGCAGAATCTAGCCTTCAAAGCACATATGGAGCCATTAATGCACTCGATAAGACAGTCATGAAACTCGGGGAACCGACGACAGGGCGGAGTCCGGGAAAATCAGGACCACACGGAAATCCACGAAGACCCAAAATTCCTGAGCAACAAGGTCCAACCAGAATCCAAGTAGGATCTGGGAAAATTTGACTAGGGCAGAAAATCCCGAATCAGGGCAAAAGCTCAAAATTCATTCAGAACTTAAGATTTTAAATAAACAACCTGGGGAAACACTTGGGCATTCAAAATAAACATTTAAACACATACCCAAGTAAGACAAAAACCTCAAAAGAAAGGACCAGAACACCAAAAACCAAAGAGAAAGAAGGTCCCTGCTTACAGCGGGGCGTGTGTGCGAAAAATTGCACAACAGTTCCCTTGCCTAAAATTATTTTTTCTTTGTGGACTATATTCAGTAACACCCTTATGTCCTAGTTATCTATGACTATTGTTTAAAAAATCATACTAAACAAATCCTATAGCTTTAAGTAACTTTACCAAACCTATATAGAGCATAGTTTTTACAATACACAAATCTTATTTCAAGATGAAATATCTCACTTTTGTAAGCTTATACTATTTTCTGGTATTGCTAAGCAATTTTTGGTTTGTATACATAAAGTATAAACTATAAAATATTTGAAGACATTTTAAAGAAAGCTGTTGACAACAACCCTGATGAGCAGCTGCAGAACAAGAGTCTTTAATTTTGTGGCTACCTGGTTGCTTCCAATTAACCAAATCATCCTAGAGATAATAATCGAGGATGAACCAGTGGGAATGCCCATTCATAGGTGTTCATTAACCTATTCTTCAAAGGATCTTTACTGTAGAATATCCATTTTGTAGATCATACTACCATCATGGATCTTTCACATCCTTTAATATCTTTGCATCTGGTTTTCATATTGTGCACTGCAAGGCATGTCCAATCTTAATCCCTTTAGTTCGGTTGCCATAAAACTTCTCTAACCTACTATCCAACATTATGTCACGAATGGCAATTAAGTTAATTTTTCTCTAAAGAATTTTTTCTCTAAAGAATTATTTCACATTTTTCTCTATACCCTGCATTCATGTTCTTGATATTTTTCAATATATAGAGAGTTCTCAAATGCAAGAGATAATAATTTAGGGAATAGATAGGAAAATTTATAGAAAGGTCCATATGATCTGATTTACTGTTGGCCAATATACAACTAGGCCAAACTCTAATGAATCCAATTAATTCAATGCTCTATGGATGTCTCCAACTAAACCAGTTGAGGATCCTGGTTTCCTTTGAACATAACTTATTTGGATCATGCTGATGTTGTTTGATTGTCTATATTGTAGGTTTTCAATAAATAAACAAGTGTGGGGATTCACTGTTCTCGAGAACTTTGGAAGCCTCATCTTATTCAAATGAATTCAAGGCTTCTGAATAGTCACTTATAGTAGGGCCAGTCGAGTGAACTAATCAAGAACTCTGCAAGAATCCTTTGAGACAATAAATCTAAATTTGAATGGACTTATGAACATGTTTTCATCAATTGTTGTCCAATCAAATGAAACTATCAATAACTTTTTAATTTTCCTCATGAGAAAACAAGCATAGGAACCTAATAGGCTTCTAAATATAAGACCTTAAACGTCCTGAATGTTACAATTTTGACTCTAGTCCAAATAAAATCAACTAACAATTGACATACTTTGTATGTGCACATGCAGGTGAGTTTTGTAAGACAAATTGATTGTAATGTTGTGGTCAGATGTTCGACTCTAGGTATTTCTACACAGATTTTACAAGAGACATAATATTTCCACAATCCATGTTAGTCAAATCAAGAATGCTTCTGGATGCAGTTGTATAAGACTTCTATATTCAATTGCCTTTTGGAGACATTTTAACAACACATGCATAACGAAAGGTCAAGCAAATTGGCTTTAGGCAGATGGTTAATTTCTTTCATGTTTAAAATACTAATTTCTGATTTTTATGTTTTCAATTGGGTTTAGTGGTTCATGTTTTTAGTTTGATGGTTCCCTAAGAGAAGGATGATCACGTGTCAACTGAAAATAGATGTAGTTGGAGAAAATTAAAAAATTAGAGTTACGCTTAAGCACCTCTATATTAAATAAAAAATTTGGGTAATATTTTCCAGTAGCTTGGCAGTGGAGAGTACTTTCATTCCGTGGTTGTATTTTAGCTACATAAAGTGACAATTCCTAGTGCTTCTAATCTTCCTTTGTATCTTGAGGAATTTAAAAAATGTAATAGTAGCCATCTTTCTAACAGTTTCCAAACAACACAATGTTAAGAGTCCTAGAATGATTCACAAAAAAACACTGGAGTAAGTGCAATATATTACATTACCTGAATCAAAGGACACAATGGGGTCAACAATATGTATACAGTAGAATATATGTGATTATGCTATTATATAATTCTCTTCTTAAAGTATGGTTTCCAAAGTTGACCGATACAATTTGAGCCATCAGTTTAAAGATGAAAGAAACATTATAG
Source organism: Sequoia sempervirens (assembly GCA_007258455.2). Classification (NCBI taxonomy): domain Eukaryota; kingdom Viridiplantae; phylum Streptophyta; class Pinopsida; order Cupressales; family Cupressaceae; genus Sequoia; species Sequoia sempervirens. The sequence continues at coordinate 14,907 of VDFB02064891.1, read as the reverse complement.
CTTCATTTGATGCATTAGAAAAGATACATAATTAATTCTTTCCGTGGGTATTCTATATACAATTAGACTAGCTTCCTTCTGTTCATCAGCATGGAGGAAATCCACCATCTTGGCATGCAAGAAAATGAAGAGGGTGTTAAAGGAACTGTTTCACTCCTGTCTTTTTAATAGGGGCCTATTGTGACAATGTTATATGGTGACACCAAACATCACTGGTGATAATGCTTTGGCATGAGTTTTCCACAGTCCACGTAGTATTCGAAAGATTGCGTCCAAAATCAATTGTGTATGTTTTTTAATAAGAAACATATACAATTGATTCTGGATGCAATCTTTTAGATAATGTTTTGCCCAAGATTATTAGATAAGCGTAAAAAATGTGTCTCTGCAGGGCTAGCTTTTATAATCAATATTGAAATCTAGTTTCTTAGACTGTAAGTTGATTAAGTTCCTTTTTATATTTCAGGATATTTAGGTTTTATATATATATATGTTAGTTTTTCGGATTTTCCTTGCTAGCAGATTATATGTGCTTGCAGTGATATCTACGCGCCTTATCATGATCGAAAGGTATAAAAAAGAAGAAAATACTCTTTATGTAGTTGTAGCATCTATTAATTTTCATAACAATTCATTTTGTCCAAAAATTTTTATTGACCAATATTTTTCATATCAATCCAAAATGAAGCACATAATTTGCTCTTAAATTTTGTCGCTCAAATATTTTCTAACTACAATACTCACCACTGTTAATGCCGTTATAATAAGTTAAATATATGTAAGTCGAGAGGCTTCTTACACTCACATCAATGAGTAAGTGTACATTTTTATTCTCCCCATTTAAATTGACGTCTATTAACCCGTCACAAAGTAAAGTAATTGTCAATAGATTTATGCTTTTAAATCAAACTTTAAAGCAGTTTAATACTCAAAATTTCTTATAATTTTGAATATTTTTTTAATATCAATTTAGAATTTTTATTTAATTGTAAATATTATATTTAAGATTTTTTTTTTATATGTAAGGTTTAAATGCATGGATTATCATCATCTTTTTATAGTTTTACTATATATGCAATTTTTAAGGAAATATAATATAATATTCTAATTTATAATAGTAATATATATCATTTTATAATATTTGTTATGGAAATACATATTAATTTACAATATTTTCACACTTTTATAATTTTTAGAAGATTTTTAACAATATTATCTTGAATATCTAATACAATATATATATATATATTATATATATATATTATATATATATATATATTATATATATATATAGGATGATAATAATGAATATTTTGTATTTAATTCAAAACTTGAATATATATATTTTTATTATTATTATAATAAAGAATAATAATTGTTTTTTATTTAATTTCAATATATATAAATTGAAATCAATATATATCGTTGTCTGGCGATTGAGATACACGAAACTTTTGCTTTGTTTTTAAAGATGTTTTAAAACTGTTATTTTTAGTATTAATTTTAATTTTAAAGTTGTTTTAAAGCTGTTATTTATATTTTATATGGAGTCACTACCGTGTGCATTGCTATATAATGCACAAACTAGAAAGAATATTTACTCACATCAATGAGTATGTGTACATTTTTATTCTCCCCATTTAAATTGATGTATTGAATGATTTGAGATCCAAGTCATGTGCACTGAAGATAGGCCTCCACCGAGTGAGTAAGGGGACCAACGTACTGCAATCTATAAATAGATATGCCCTCAGCTCTGTATTTGTCAATGGTGGTGCTTCTTTCTTACCTTAGACAGATTTAAGAGGCCCTCCAAGATATACACTAAAAGTCTCTTGCAGTCAAGCTTACATTTGCAGAGATTGTGGGTATTTGATATACACTTACAATCATTTTTGTGTCTGAATTGTTTTATGATTAATGTTTTGTTTTGTTTTATTTTCTAATTTGGATTTGGGTACTTTTGGTGAATGTATATTTACAATGATTGGAAAAGATTTGAGAAGCTGGTTGATAATTACTTATGCCCTAGTGAGTCTTCTTTTTCCATTATGTTGATACCTTGAATTGTTAAGATAAGTTATATTTATCTTGTGTCCTATTTAGTCCTCTTAATTAGCTATTTTCATGTGCATTTTCTCTTGTAAGAACCCATGGGAAAGCATATATGACAACAGTTTTATTTATTGTTATATTTGTCATGGAGTGAATTCCCCCTTTTTTGGTGATGTTAAGCCTGAAGCACGACATTATGAATGCTTTCCTTTACCATGTTATTGAGTTTGTAAAATGATTTTACATTGTATCTAGCACTTCTGGAGATACTTCTAAGATTTTCCTAAATTCTAATGAACTCCTAGACAAGGGCTTAAAGAAAAAAGGTAAGATGATTCCTCTTTCTTTTCAGGTCACCACTAGAAGGGATTAAAATGAGAGGGTTTTCAATTACATGTATTCCTATTGAAGATCCACTTTGTGAATCCTAAGCTTTTAGAGGGGAAATGTTATCGTATTGGTCTTGCATGGCAGTAGCATGGTTCGTAGCAATCGAGATGAATGGGGCAACAACTCGGTAGTTTATCAGCACTGGTTCGGTTGCGCCTACCTCTCACTCCATGGTTTACAATGTTTGGGCTGGGAAGAACCGTTCCTTATCAGTGACACACTTGGTAACATTTTTGTTGTTTGTTTCCTTCTTAGTGAATTGTATTCTTAGAAAGAGTTTTTAATTGTTTGTTGATGGTGAGAGTGCAGTGTTCAAGTACAATCTAAGTGAGGATTCGAGAAGTTTCCACCCCATTAAACTCCTAGCTAAAGATGAAACTGGAGATAGAAGACCAATGTATTATTTCCAAAATTCATAAGTACTCTCTCAAGTTGTCTGCTACATTTAAATATTCTAATTGGTTATACGGTGAACAAGAGAGGTAGTGTAGTGGCAAATGAATTAACTATATCCGTGAATGAATTAAGTTCATTCTTGATTTATCTCCAAAAGAAATGCATGAAGTAAATGATTGAAATTGAATCTACTCCTCAAATTTTGTGTAATCTTGCATATGCTTGCTCAGACATAGTTGGACATTTATATTTGAAAATGTGAATGCATTTACATATATTCAGAATTGATTATATAAAATTTCATTATGAAAAGGAAGGGAACTTTATTCAGTAGATTAAAAGATCAATTCAAGTTGTGGTATCAATGTTTTGTATTCAGTTTAGATTTTCTTAGAGTATAGAAAATCATCGATATTATTCTTATGCCTAGAGACTTTTGAGCTTTGCAATTGTGACCGATGTGAAAGCATCATTCACAAGTGGCTTTTTTGGATTTCTTTATCAAGTGTGAAGTGTATGGATATGAAAAGTAGTAGCATTCATATGGAGGTTTTCAAGTCTCTATCTTTTCATGTGTTACACTTAAATCTCTAGCTCTCAAGAATTTTAAGATGAGAAAGGGGTTTCTCTCAACTCGTAACATGTTATCTTGAACACGTTTGACTAAGTGAGAAGGAATTTGATTTGAATACTTCTTTCATTTATATTGGTTCTTTTCTTTTTGATTCAGTAGAAAGTGATTTCATCATTAGTAATTAGATATGACAAGATTTGTGAAGCATCAAAATATATGATTTTTTTTATATACTTTCTCTATAATGCTTATATATTATTTCTTTTAGATTTGTTTGAATTATACTTGAACTTCTTTCTTATTTGTCATTGTTCTTTTTAAATCTATTTTTTAATGAAATAAAATCTCTTTAATATAAATTAAATTATTATAATCAACTTTGACTCTAATTTTTGAAAATGATTAAAACTTAAATTATTTAACTTATAATAAATTTATTATTATAATAAAGCTTAGTGTTTTTCACTAGAGGTAAATAACGAGTTTTGTAGCATCAGAGTAATGTCATAGCAAACCCATCAGGTCTTGCCGACTAAGTCTTATGAGGGGCTTTCGGCGAGAGGTTGGTATTGTCTCAACGACTCAGAGTGGATAAAGTTTTTTCGGTATGACATAGTGTGCTCTCCGAGAGGTCTCCTCGACATTGATATGTCTCACTGATGGAATACAAATGGACTTTATCGGTGTAAGATTTGTTCTCTCTTGGCTATCTGAGGTGAGTTTGGGGGTTTCGATGTGAGATAATGTTTTCGTTATGACTTCTCACCAACTCTGATGGGTCATGGCGAAAGTGACAAACTAAGGGAAGACTGATAGCGATAAGATTGAAAAGAAAGTGTGATAGGGAAAAATTCATGATTATTCTTTTTGGCTGGGTATGGAACCCTAGCCTGGTCGCCATCATGAGAGTTTTAGTTTCTATTGTTGTTGGCTGTAATGGCTTCATCAGTGGTATATGGAAGCTTTATTTGGTACATTTATGGCTGGAAGCTCGACAGTGGTTGATGGAGCCATGAGAGTTGCAGATTTGACTGGTTTTTTTTTATGTGTTTCATGCTGCACATACTGGTTTATAATCACCATTTTTTTTTTGGCAAACTGTTCTCTGCATCTCAGTTACTAATGTGGCAAATGATGCTCTGATAAAGTATTGCTTTTTCATGCATTAGAGGTTATGATTTACAGTGGTGAGTTGTCGTGCTTTTAAAGCAGTGAAATGATCTCATACGTTTCAGATTTGTTGAGGACGACTCTTAGCTAGGTGAAATAGCTCTTGTATTGGAAAATTAATTTCACCTTGTCTAATAATCTTGCTGGGTACATGATGAGGATTTCAATTGCAAAAATCTTTGTTAAGTTCAGTCAAAATCTTTTCAGGTTGGTTGTTCAACCGTTACTTCTGATGACAATTACTTATCTGGCATTTACATCACAAAGAGTTATCTTTTCTCTATGCTCCTTTGACCACGAAATTCATTGAAGATTTGATACCTAAAAAGATGTATAAATAGAATCAGAAAACTATGTTTCTGTTTTGTTGTTGTAATTCTGAGATTATCATTCCTTGGCTATATGAAAATGTATGGATAAACTCTGCAATAAAATCTGAATAACAAGATGTAGAGATATTGTAAATTTCTTCTCTATATAGTATTTTAGGGATTCAATTATTGAATCTTTAAGGTATTCTGTAGACGAGAAAACAGAGAAACATGTGCTTAACTGAAAAAAGAGAAATCCTCTATGTTATTATTGTTGTTCAAATCATAATTTGAGGGGTTGGTACTCCTTGAGATAGATATCTCTAAACGAGGGGTTGGTGCTCCTTGAGTGGGTGCTCAAAAATCAGCCTATAAGGCATTGTGAACAGTTGTTTAAAGGATTAAGCCTGGAAGGCATTTTGGGAGTGGTTTTTATACCCCAGGAGGGTTTTCCACTTGGAAAAATCTTGTGTCTCTTTGTTCTTCCTGTTCTCATTTTCACTGTTGTTGCTACTTCAACAATCGTTGGGATTATTACTTTTCACTCTTTGTTTATGAATGATTACATTCAACCTATGAATGCATTAATCGTGAGTAATATTGAGATCAAATCTAAGCTATGTTTTTGAATTTTGAAAATTGGTCAAACTGCTAAGACATTGATTCACCCCTCTCTGTCATTTAATTCCAACAATTGGTATCGTTATAGGTCCTGGATAGGTTTTAATCTCCTTGGATTGATCTTGATCTTGGAGTTTATTTTAATGGCTCATTCTCAAGACGGTGCCTCCTCAGAATTCAGAGCTCGTTGTTTGATGGAATGTGACATGTGTTCCTTCAGAAAATCGTATCGCAAGCTTCTTATTTCTTTGATGTTGATGTTTGGAGCATTGTTATAAATGATTACAATGTACCAGCCTCTATTCCCACTGATCCTACTGAGAAAAAGAGTTATGAAACAAATGCCAGAGCAAAGCATGCCATCTTGTGTGGGTTAACTAAAGATGTGTTCATTAAAGTCATGCATTGCAAATCTGGGAAAAACTTGAAACTATATATCAAGGGAATGAGAAAGTCAAACTGTCAAAAATCATTACACTCAAACATCAGTTTGAGGAATTGAAAATGAAGGATGATGAGAAAGTGGTTGAATATTTTCTAAGAGTTGATGAAGTTGTCAATGCAATGAAAGGTCTAGGTCAAGAGGTTAATGAATTTGATGTGGTCACAAAGGTTGTTAGAACCTTACCATCCAAATTTGAATCTAAGGTTTCAACCCTAGAAGAAAAGAAACACTTTGATAAGCTTACCTTAGACAGCTTGCAAGGAATACTTACTGCCTATGAAATGAGAACTAGCAAAAACAATTCAACATGAAAAGAAACAACCTTTAACATTGAAAAGAAAGAAAAAGTCGAAGTCAGTGAATCAGAGTTGTCTGATTCTAAAGAATCCCATTTTTCTAGAAGACTTAAAAAGGGGTCAGGAAAATATAAGGGAAAACTTCCTTTTAAATTTTTTAACTGTGGTAAAATTGGTCACTTTGCTGCAAAGTGTCCCTATGATGATCAAATCTGTGACAACGAGACAACTGAAACACAACCTAAGTAGAAGGCCTTCAAACCTAAACGAAACTTCAATTTCAAAAAGAAGAAAAGTCTATTTAGTAAGGATGAATCTGATATTGAGTCTGAAGATTCATAAGGTGAAGAAGATGAAACCTTGTTCATGGTTGAAATTACTCAGCAAAATGATTCAAACACCATTGACATTGAAGAAGGTGAAGTAGATCTTGAAAGTGAGCTGAAATGTGCTTTACAAGAGGTCGAAAAACTCAAAAAAAAAGTTCTTGCTCAAGAACATAAACCAGATCAAGAAATGGTCTGTCTGAGAACTCAGCTTGAAGAAGCTAAAAGAGTTGAAGACTATCTTCGAGAGACTGTAAGCTGCAAAGATCAAGAAATTCAAAAACTGGAACAAGAAGTAGTTCTTCTTAGGAAGGAAATTGAAAAATATGAAAGCACTCTAAAACTGAATGAGATGCTCAGCAAGCAGAAGATGGATAAAGATAAAACTGGTATCGGTTTTGAAAAGGGTGAATGCTCAATTGACAATGCAAAACAAAACCCCTCTTCTGAAGTCAAAGGTTCATGTTCAAATCACTCAAATTTTGGTAAGGATCATGTTCAGTTTTTAAGAGGTAATAGACCTTCATACAAAGTCAATCCTTTCTTCTATGGTTATTGTTTTTTCTGCAACAAATTTGACCATAAGGTGAGCACTTGTAGGCTTATGAATCCTAGAATACCTAGGTTTTGTCTTAGGCAACACTATGGTTTTGTTAGACAGGTCAGATGTTTTAAATGCAATGCTTTGGGACATTCTGTCAAACAATGCAGAACTGATCTGCAATCGAAACATTAGAAAATTAAAAAGGTTTGGAAACCTAAGACTGTTAACAACATTGAACAAACTATGTTGGTTCAAACTGCTTTTCATTCCAAGAAAAAGGACTTATGGGTCCTAGACAGTGGATGTTCTAACCATATGACTGGCAACAAGGATAAGTTTATAAATCTTGAAGATTATGTAGGTGGATATGTTAAGTTTGGTGATAACTCTGGTATTCAAATTAAAGGTAGAGGTTCACTTATTCTGAATGAAGACACTCCTATCTATAATGTGTACTATGTGGAAGGTCTCAAGCACAATCTTCTAAGTGTTAGTCAAATCTGTGATAGTGGTTATCATGTTCTTTTCACTTCGCAGGGATGTGAGATTAAGAACAAGCTTGGAAAGGCTATTGCAGCTGGAAGGAGGACAAAAGGAAATGTGTACAATCTTCTTGACTCATCATGCAATGACAATAATCAAGGTATGTGTCTAATGGGCCAAATTGAAGAGAGTTGGTTATGGCATAAAATATTAGGACACATAAACTTTGAAAATATGGTTAGAATCAGTAAGAATTAGAATGTTAGAGGTTTACAAATTCTTAACAAGCCAGAAAATTCTATGTGCAAAGAATGTCTAAGTGGTAAACAAACTAAAATCAGTTTCAAAACAAAAGAACACTCTTCATCAAAACCTCTACAGCTAGTGCATACTGATTTATGTGGACCAACTAGAACAAGGTCTATTAATGGTGAAAAAAACTTTATGCTTTTGGTGGATGATTATACTAGAATGGTATGGGTCACATTTCTTAAGCACAAATCAAAAGCCTTTGAAAGGTTCAAAATCTTTCATAAAATGGTTGAAAAGGAATTTGATCTGAAACTCAAATTCCTTCGATTAGAAAAAGGAAGTGAGTTCACCTCTCAAGAGTTTATTGATTACTGTGAACAACACGGTATTAAAAGGCAGCATGCTGCAAAATAAACACCTCAACAAAATGGGGTAGTTGAACGTAAAAACAGAACTGTAAAAGAAATGGCTAGAACCATGCTAGATGAAGCTAAGTTGCCTGATATGTATTGGAAAGAAGTTGTTCATACAGCTGTATACATTTTTAATAGAGTGCAACTTAGGGTGAAATCTAAACACACTCCTTATGAACTTTGGTATGGAAAAACTGCTTCTGTCAAATACTTTAAAATTTTTGGAAGTAAGTGTTTTATCAAGAAAGATGATGATAACCTTGGGATCTAATCAAAGATTGATGAGGGTATCTTTTTGGGATATTCAACTCATAGCAAAGCTTATAAATGCCTTAACAAAAGGCTTAACAAGATTGTTGAAGTTGTGAATGTAAAGTTTGATAAAAGATTACATTTAGATGCTGACATCTTGTAGGATAATGAGGAAGAACGACTTGAACTTGAATCAAATTCAGAAGAAGCTGGAACAACAAAGTCTTTTACTGAATCGGCAAGCCCTAAAAATGAAAAAGCAAGTCCTGAAAAGGTTGCATCAAAAGCTCCTTCGAAAACTCTAGCTATATATCACCCCAAAGATCAGATTATTGGGAATAAAAATGCAGGAGTTCAAACTAGAAGAAAGGCTGCAGAATATGATGAAAAGGCACAAATTTCTTTCTCTGCCTAGCTACCTCCGCTTTGAGCCTAAAAATTTCACGAAGCTCTCTACTGCACTCATGTTGGCTTAATTCTATGCGTGAAGAAATTGATCGATTGAGAAAATCGCATTTGGGAGTTAGTCCTAAGACCGATGACAAGAATGTCATTGTAGGCAAATGGATATATAGAAACAAGGTTGATGGAAACAATGTTATTCGCAACAAAGCAAGATTTATTTGCAAAGGCTATGCTCAACAAGAAGGTATTGATTTTGGTGAAACCTTTGCACCCATTGCTAGATTAGAATCTATCATAATATTCTTGGCTTATTCTATTTATAAAGACTTTACTGTTTATCAAATGGATGTCAAAAACTGCTTTTTTAAATGGCTATTTAGATGAAGAGGTCTATGTTGAATAGCCTGAAGGATTTATTTGCAAAGATAAGCCTGATCATGTTTACAAATTGAAAAAGGCCCTCTATGGCTTAAAACAAGCACCTAGAGTTTGGTACTCTAGGCTGGACAGTCATTTGCTTTCAAATGGTTTTGTTAGAGGAGGTGTAGACAGCAATCTTTATGTTAAAATTGAAGGTTCTGATATTTTGGTTGTTGAAATTTACGTTGATGACACTATCTTTGGCTGCAATAATGTTACTTTGAGTAAAAAGTTCTCTCAGATAATGGAATCTGAGTTTGAAATGTCAATGTTAGGAGAATTAAATTTCTTTCTAGGTCTTCAAATCTCTCAATGTGAGAATGGAATATTTCTTTCTCAAACCAAGTATGCTAAAGAGATGCTTAATAAATTTAAAATGGATGAATCTCATCCTGTTAGCACTTCAATGGCTACTGGATGCAAACTTACTAAAATTGATGATTCTCCTAATACAAATCAAACTCAATATAGATCAATGATCAAAGAGTCTTTATATTTAACTACAATTTCTAGACTTGACATTATGCAAGTAGGTTGTACTTTGTTGCATGGTTTCTGTATCACCTAAAGAATCCCATGTCACCAAGTAAAGGATTTCTTTTAAATATATCTGGAACTCTTGATTATGGTCTTTGGTATCCTAGAAGCAATGATTTCTCTTTGATCGCTTATAATCGATGTTGATCGGGTTGGTTGCTCTGGATTATTGTGAAAAAGCACTGCTGGTGTTGCATTCTTTTCTGCGATCATTTAGTGGCATGGCATAGCAAGAAAACAAGTATTTGTTTCTCTTTCTACTAATCAAGTAGAATATATCACGCTAATTTCCATGTTGTACTCAAGTTCTTTGGATGAGTCAAACTCACCTGATATGGGTATTGTGTCTTAAACCTGTTTCAATTTCTATGACAACACAAAGTGCGATAAATATCTCCCAAAATTTTGTTATACACTCTCAAACTAAACATATTGCTATCAAGTTTCATTTTCCTCGTGAGAAAAGGTGACCGCTAATGAAGTACGTTTACACTTTGTTGACTCATAAGATTAGTCAGCTAACATTTTCACTAACTCTTTAGCAAAAGAGTTATTTCAAAGGTCGACTTCAACCTGGGGAGTTATCTCCTCAATCACATTTAATTCACCAAGCTTCCAACTTAGGGGAGAGACATTCATTTTGATTCACTTACAAATTCTATTATCTTGGTTGCTGTGACCAAGTATTCTTTTGCAGCTGTTTCTCATGATATTTTGCTGGCTTCTCACTGTGTTTCATGGCAATGCACATTCTTCTTCTATTCTTATCATTGAGGTAAAAAGAGAGTCATTTGTGTTTTGCCATCAAGGACAAAGGGGGAGTTTGTTGGATCTTAGTTGTGTTTATAGTTTGTCCTTGATGACAAAATCCCTTTCAGTTAGTTCTCTTTGATAATCCGTCTTAGTTTGGATCCTTATGCTTTATTTTGGCACTTCTTTGATGTCTCTTGGCTATTAGAGAAAGATATTTGTTATGATTCAAATTCATGGTGATGAGATTTCTGGTTCATGTTATGAATGCTACTTCTTTGACTGACAAAGCTTGACAGATGGTTTCTTTGTCAGGCTGGTTCTCTTTGCATACCACAGGTGTATTTCACATGTTTTCAAGCCATTTGATTACATTCTTTGAACTCACATTTTTGAAGGCATTACATTTACCTTGGTTCTGACATCTCATTTGTCTAATGGTTTTGGTTGTTTCTCATTTGGGCTTACACATATCGGTGTGAGAATGGCAGGTTCTCCTTGATCCATTTTGAAATGTTTGTGTTGCCTATCGGCAAGACATTTCTGATGTCATGTCGATTGAATTTTTTCATTCAGGCAGCTTTCAGCAAGTGTTACACCGTCGGTATGTGGTCACAGTGAAATTGGTATGTCACACCGACCGCTGTTGAAAAATTGCATATCGGTAAGAGTTTGTGATATTCGGAGGGAGGTCTTAGCGATTCTGTGGTGTCTCATCGACTTTATGCAAAGGGTTATTTCGCCGAGACTCTTGTAGCATCGGAGTAATGTCATAGCGAACCCATCAGGTCTTGCCGACTAAGTCTTATGAGGGGCTTTCAACGAGAGGTTGGTATTGTCTCAGCGACTCAGAGTGGATAAAGTTTTTCGGTATGACATAGTGTGCTCTCTGAGAGGTCTCCTCGACATTGATATGTCTCGCCGATGGAATACAAATGGACTTTATCGGTGTGAGATTTGTTCTCTCTTGGCAATCCGAGGTGAGTTCGTGGGTTTCAATGTGACATATTTTTTTTGTTATGACTTCTTACCGACTCTGATGGGTCATGGCGAAAGCGAAAAACTGAGGGAAGACTGACGGCGATAAGATTGAAAAGAAAGTGTGTTAGGGAAAAATTTGTGATTATTCTTTTTGGCTGGGTATGAAACCCTAGCCTGGTCGCCATCGTGAGAGTTTTAGTTTCTGTTGTTGCTGGCTATAACGACTTTATCATTGGTATATGGAAGCTTTATTTGGTACGTTTTTGGCTGGAAGCTCGACAGTGGTTGATGGAGCCATGAGAGTTGCAAATTTGACTATTTTTTTTTTTGTGTTTCATGCTGCACATACTGGTTTATAATCACCATTTTTTTTGGAACCTGCATCTCAGTTACTAATGTGGCAAATGATGCTCTGATAGAGTATTATTTTTTTATGCATTAGAGGTTATGATTTACAGTGGTGAGTTGTCGTGCTTTTTATGTAGTGAAATGATCTCATACGTTTCAGATTTGTTGAGGACGACTCTTAGCTAGGTGAAACGGCTCTTGTATTGGAAAATTAATTTCACCTTGTCTAATAATCTTGCTGGGTACATGATGATGATTTCAATTGCAAAAAGCTTTGTTAAGTTCAGTCAAAATCTTTTCAGGTTGGTTGTTCAGTTGTTACTTCTGATGACAGTTACTTATCTGGCATTTACATCACAAAGAGTTATCTTTTCTCTATGCTCCTTTGACCACAAGATTCATTGAAGATTTGATACCTAAAAAGATGTATAAATAGAAGCAACAAACTATGTTTCTGTCCCGTTGTTGTAATTATGAGATTATCATTCCTTGGCTGTATGAAAATGTATGGATAAACTCTGCAATAAAATCAGAATAACAAGATGTAGAGATATTGTAAATTTCTTCCCTATATAGTATTTTAGGGATTCAATTATTGAATCTTTAAGGTATTCTGTAGATGAGAAAATAGAGAAACATGTGCTTAACTGAAAAAAGAGAAATCCTCTGAGTTATTATTGTTGTACAAATCATAATTTGAGGGGTTGGTACTCCTTGAGATAGATATCTCTAAATGAGGGGTTGGTGCTCCTTGAGTGGGTGCTCAAAAATTAGCCTATAAGGCATTGTGAATAGTTGATCAAAAGATTAAGCCTGGAAGGCATTTCGGGAGTGGTTTTTATACCCCAGGAGGGTTTTCCACTCGACAAATTTTGTGTCTCTTTGTTCTCTATGTTCCTAACGCTTTACCATGTTGTTGCTTTTGCTCTACCACTGTCAGGGATTAATACTTTCTCAATTTTTTTATGAATGATCACATTCAACTCATGAACGCATTAATCGTGCAATATTGAGTCAACATGAGCTTCATTTTTGAATTTTGAAAATTGTCACTATACATAATCGGATCACCCCCTCTCAAGTCATTTTAATCTAAATGTACTTCATCTCGAACAATTGGCTTGCAGACTTAACAACCAATGCCCTATTACTTCCCTTCTCCAGCTCCTTTTTCTACTTCAACCCCAAAACAAGGGGAGGTGAAGAAACCTCACTAGCCACTTCATTCTACTCCTTCATGCAACTCATCAACATTTTAGCACCCGGCTCCTCATTGCAAGTTTCATAACACTTGTTAGGGCTCAGTTCCCCCTTTTTAGACTTCCCAAAAGTAGGGGTTTCCTCTTCCATGGTAGCAAGAGATTCTGGCACATAGTCAACATCCTCCTTAGATTCTAACTCCTTATCTAGGATGAGCTTCCTCTTTTTTCCCTTCTTGCTAGCTTGCTCCTCCTCAGAGACCGTATCATATTCTTCCTCTGACTTCTTCTACTTTCCCTTAGGGGTAGCAATTGGCTTGACCGCTTCAAAGGCTTTAGCATAATCAAAGATTAAAAGGATAAGCCCCACATGCAAAATAGGATTCTTTGGGTTCTTCTTATGGTCCTTGAGACCAAAATCTAGGGAAGCCAAAAGACAATAGGGAAAACAAATCATTTTCTTATGGCGAAAGTGATTGAGCATAATGAAATGATAGGCATTTACCACAGACAATCATCCTTCAAGGGTAATGTAACGCATGACCTCCTTAGCCACATCCCCCCACAATGCCTTAAGAGAGCTCCTCTGGTAACCACCACTTCTCGTCGTCTTCAAGTCTTGAGCTTCATCGCCTTTGAAGAATATTTGCATGGTGGCTTGCGACTACTTTTTATCTTTGAAGACTTTCTTTCCCTCCGTCGAGAGCCCTGTAATGTTGGCTATGAAATCTTCATTCACATCAAACTTCATTCCACCCAACTTGAGAACCCTATTGTTCCAAGATTTTGCAAACTGTAATGTAGTAGTCTATGGATTGTTGCCATGTAATCTCTCCTAGTATGGAGTCAACCCACCCTTATCTAAAATTATCCAAACCCTTGGCTTCTTCTTGACAACATCACATGAGCACAGTTCAATGTGGTTCCTATCTCCTCCCATGGCTTCCAAAAATGCAAAGTTTGGAATTTTGAGAACTTTGAACACAATTAGCAGAAACCTTGAGAAGGCTATGCAAATAGTGTCCACAATCTGTGTGAAAAAATAATAATGGCAAGAGCGATTAATGAACCTAGTGCTCCATTCCCTACGAATATCAATCCTTGTTCCATCAGCTCGATCCAATTTTTTATTAGCATCCCTTACCATAATAGCCTACCACATGATGAAATTCATGCATGCCCCAAACCTCACTAAATCATCAATCACTTTAAATTTAGCAAACATGATTAATTCTTAGAATTGCTTCTATGGGGAGGGGGTCATTCAGTCCCCATTCCCTAGCTCCTCTAACTCCTAGATTTGCAAATACATCACCAAGTATGTTTCCCTCTCTTAATATATGAGAGATGTAATATTCATCAAAGGACTTAAGAATATCAATAGCATCTTTGAACAAATTTTCAATAGTCCATGAGGGGGCAGCACAATTCTTCAAATTATTTATGATATTGAGAGAATCTCCCTCAAGCCATACTTTCTTAAATCCTTTCTTTTGTGCCAGTTTGAGACCATGATAGGTTGCAACATAATAAAGCTTAGTGTTACTATTATTAATACTATAATTAAATATTAATAATTATAATTAATTTAATTATAGTAATTATTATAATAAATTATTATTTATATAACATTATTATTTATATAAAATACGTCAAGAGTTATATATATTAATATAAAATAGGCGCCTTGATAATGATAGCTTTCAATGTATTTTATATATATTAATATTTAATATATG
>VDFB02064890.1:0-18334 GCA_007258455.2 Sequoia sempervirens | reverse complement strand
AATCTTTGTCTTTAAAGGAATGAAATTTCATGGAGCATAATTTAAAGGTTTCATTTTGTTTTAGATGATGTAGTGATTGTGGTAAACTATAAATTAATATTGATACTCATTTGTGTTCAATGGGATCATGTTTATTATAATTCTCTTCATCATATGGATGTATCAATTTTTTCTAAGGGAATTCCTCTATAAATTAGGAGGATGAACCCTAGGGGTAGATGAGATTGTAGTGGAAGATGTATAGAATAAGTAGCTTAACACTAAGGTGAAATTTAAATGAAATTGGTAGTTTGTGAAGAAGCAAAAGAGAATTGAAGAGTATTTGAGTGGTACAATTCAAGAAGAGTAACAAATGTAACAATAGTTGGTGGTAGCATTTATAGAAGATCAAATGATGATAATTCATGTGGAAACTAAGGTGAAGAAGTGAAGTTGATAGCTAGTTTTGAGATCTGTTGCATCAAAATTATTTGTATTATAATTGAAAGCTCCAATACCATAATTATAAATCCTAGTAGTTTGATATAATTATTATGAGTAATAAAGATAATTTTATGAATTTGATTATGTTAATTTATGTGTGATCTTTTATTGTGTAATTAAATTTTCCTTTTTAGGTTGCAAGGCTTGTGATCCTTTAATGTAGATTGTTAGCATGACTAAATCAATTTGTATTAGAGAAAGTTGAATCTATTGAAATGAGAGGAAAAATGAGATTACTCTCGAATCAAATTTATGTCATTCACATCACACTACATCTATTACAAAGCATTGGCATTATAAGGCCATTCAACCAAAACCACCTAACAACTAACTAATAACTAATCTCTACTAACCAAAGTGATTATTGCATAATCATTTACATTATTTATATTAAATACAAATCTATGTTAAGCAATAATTCCTAACACCCGTCTTTAGTGCTAACGTAGGAACCTTTTATTCTGTGTTGTAACATATTGATGGTTGGCCTTGGTTTTTGCCTTTATCTTCTAAATTCCCCCCTACACAACAACAATTGTGGCATCTTGCGTAAATGGATCATTGTTGTTGACTGATGAACAATGCACTATTAGACCTCCAATACCTAGGATTATAAAGAAAACAAAAACTCCAAAATAATAGTACAATGGTAAAGGATGCTTGACCAACACTCAATCCCATCCATCACTAAAATAATTTCTGAACTCCCCATTTGTGTCCATCATGTATGCAATATCGCCCATAACATCAATTGTTGTTTGCACTAACAAAAACACAAGAAGGACATCACATGCCACAAAGATCCTAAACTTTAGCTTACACCAAGAGTAATCCTTTAATATTTCATTCTGTAGATGAAACTGTACTTTATAGGTTGTGCAACGTGAGAACACAAAACCTTCCTTTACTGATCGCCAGTGATCAAGGCACAAACGATGAACAAATTGTTGAGTTATGTTGTGCAATTTTGGCACGCACCCCCCGCTGAAAGTAGTGACCCTCTCTTTTTGGTTTTGGGTGCTTGTGATCCCCTGGTTGTGAAGGTTTAGCCACTTTGAAATGTGCTTGAATGCTTATCTGGCCTATGCAAGTGATCCTTTGAGGTGGTTCATTGAAAATCCTAAGTTAAGGGTGAGTTTCGGGTTTTTCTTGTATTTCTGGTATTTCCTCCCTAGGTGGAAATTTTTGATTTCTGTTAGCTTCTTGGATGCCCAAAGGTTGCTTGTATTGTTGTATTTCAGAGATCTTGGCATTTCGTAGAATTATGTATTAGGTAGAATTCTCTGAACTTCCTTGGGTCTTCAGATCCTCAACTTCCGTCACTCCCTCAGATCCTTGAAGTACGTCTTGAGCTGTCATTTTGCCTCATTTATCTCAGTCGTACGAATCCTGCAACTTGAATTTAATTGAATTGTGAGAGATTTTATGTTAGCAAATTGATGTTATTTGTCTCACAACAAATTTGAAGAGCTTGATCCTAAGGAGCTGCGTGTGAGCTTGATTGTTGGAACAATGAATTGCTGGTTTTGGTGACGTCCCCTGGGCATCATTCTCATCTGTTTGGAATTTGAAACTTGTTGCCACTAGCTGCCCTCTTGAGTTTTGCTTCATTAATGGTATGTGCATGATGCCTTTCCTTTTAATTACTAAGTATGTATGGTTTTCTGGTGTTATGCATATTACATGCTTGGGTTTTTGCATATTTGGAGGTCTATGATTAAACTAGGGTTATCCCCTTTTCATTTTGATGCCTCCCTTAAGTGTTGATGTCGTAACCTTTTGTTGAAATGATAATTTAAATCCTTGCTAGGTGTGGCCTTTGAATTTGGTGTTGTGTGTGATGATGATTTGATTTGGTTGATCTAGGGTTTTGTACGTATGGCGGATTAATGATTTGGATGCGAGCTGAATTAATATTTTCCATTCAAATCTGATCATGGCTTGCCTTTGAAGGTTCTGGAAAGAGTTGATTATGATGTGTTTGAATGAATGAGTGTATCGAAGCTTGGACTGTTTATCCATGGCGGAACACTAGGGTTACGATTTTGAATTCCTTGCTATATTAATCAAACTATGCTTGAATGAGTTATAGGTTTAGATCATGGATAAACTATTTGAAACAAATAAAAATTTGAGCCCAAATCCCAAATTTGTGATCATTCGATCAATTTGGGTGATACTGTGAAAAATTGAGACTTTCAAATATTTTAGGTACCTTGTGGAATTCCTTCGCACTCAGAAATCTCTGAATTTTCATCGCCCTGTCATTTACCCAGGAATGCATATAAATGCGAAAGTTATGTTAACTTCGCCAATTTTCATCCCAGATGAAAATCCCCGAACTTTCTGAAAATGAAGAAATAGTAGAAATGGATGAATTGACATTGTATGATTTTGGTATTTTATGATTGGTTTGAATGATTAAAGGTTGGATATTGCCATTTCTTGAGCTATAATGATGATTAAATGATGTTTAGGGTGATATTTGTGCTTTCATTGCTAATTTCCACCTGGCCATGAAATCCCCGAATTTCCTCCTTGGCTCGATTTCTGTGAAGGGGTGAAAATCCTGAGATTTTGAAGGAATCATGTTTGTAAGATTTTATGGGATTTTGATCATTGTTTGGAATTATTTAGATGATGAATATGTTGTTTATTATGGGCTAACCTTAACTATTGTTTTGTAAGGGATATTAACTATGACTTTGTTGAGTGCAGGCTAAGTCAAGCAAGGCTATTGCTGGCAAGGGTAAGAACAAAGAAATGGAACCTGATGTTGAGGGAGCTCCCATTTCAGAGGCTGAGAGGATTAAGCTGGATATGAAGAGAAAGATTCCTGAGGGAAAACTTATTTCCATTTGGTCAAAGGTGACTCACACCATAGTGGGAAAATGATATTATGAAGAGTTCAAGGAAAGAATGGCATCAAATGACTCGCCTGTTTTTGTAAGGAGATTGAGGGATTCGAGGTTGGCTCATGTGGTTGGTTTTCCTTCCATAGTGCAATGTTATGAGCTTGTCTTGGAATGTGCTCAACACTATGATCAAGGTACACAGAGAGTAATTAGTCCATTGGGCAGAGTGCTTGCAAACTTCTCTCCTATCTTAGTTGCCCAAACATTTAACATGCTAGACATATTTCATGTGGTGCAATTTGATATTGATATAGCCAAGAAATATTATGAGCAAGATACAAATAAGGCTTTGGAGATTATTAATACCTGGCTAGAGAAACCCAAGGCATATGTTTCTAAACTGCCAAAACAATTGTTTAGGGCCAAGTTTAAGCCAGATTACTATGATGCAATCACTCTTCTTAGTAGAGTGATGGGCCTAAAGAATGCAACAATGTTTGAGAATTGGATGTTTTATTTGATAGTAATAATGGAACAAGGCACATACTACCATTGGGCAGGAATAATTAGCAGGATAATTCATCAGCTATTTTCCAATGTGTTGCAGACCAAGACTTTCACTATGACATCTTATTTGGTCTATGCCTTGGCAAGGTTCCATCCATACAAGGGATTAAGCACTTGGGGAGTCTTTGGCCGGGATGTAATTTATGAAGTCTACCCTCAACTGCATTTGGATAGTCCTAGCTATAGAAGGGTGAATGATGCATTCAACATGTGCATTGCAAGGTTGCTCTAGGGTGCAGAGCATGTTAGGATTTTTGATGCTACCAAGGAATTGATTTAGAAGTTTGGAGCATGGTTAATACAATTTTCCACATTTTCCTATGTCAGGATTGATGGTTGTCTGAGAGCTTCATATAGATTTCTAAGGTATCCTACAAATCATATCATCCTTTTGGAGGTTAGAAGGCAAGTTTATCCCTTTTATGCAATTGTGAAGAAGGATATGCACAAAACTAGTTTTGGTAATGAATTCCCATTAAGGATTGGAGGTAACGAGGCTTGCCCTTCCTTGGCTACAACACAATTTTCTGAAGAAGAGATGCGCACTTTGAATTTGTCTTTACATAATAAGAGGCTGAGATTTGATAGAACACATGGGGCTCAAAAGAAAGCTAGTAGGGAATTCAGACACAAGGATGACCTTGAAGATTATTGGGCCAATTGCAAAGATGAATTTGAGGTTTTGAGGAAGAAGTTCTCAAGGATACCTGCCAGCTTGATTAGACTATACAGTATCAAGGCCATCCCAGATCAAATTGATGATGATGGAGAAGTGATACAACTCCATGATTATGAATCAGTTAAAGATAAGCCTATAAGTGAAATTTATTGGATGGAAGAAGAAATAATAGAATTGCAAGAAATCAATGCTCCTGTGATCAAATACACTAAGTTGTGGATTAAGCATAAGATTTGGGAGCTAGATAATGAAGGGAAGCAATATACTTATGACTTGATGGGGAGCTTGAAATGTCAGTATTCTTCTAAGGAGGATCAGGACCCAAAATGAAAGGAAAAGGTGAGTTTCTCTTTCAAAATTAAGATCAAAGGTGTTGAAGCAAAGAATTAAGAAGAAAAGAAAAGAAAACCCATTGCAAAGAAGAGAAAGCCTATCTCCAAAGGGAAGAAATCTGAGTAGGAAGAGGAACCTGAGGAAGAGGTAAAGAAGAGTGATTCCCCTATGCTTAAAAGGAGAAGACTAATGAGAGCATCAAGAAAGCAGAATGAGCCTCCAAGGGGAGAGGATAAGACAAGACCAAAGTTGTAGATGTTGAGAGTTCTAGAGAGAAAACACAAGTTTATACCTGGAGATCAAGAACTCCATCACCTAAAGAAAGTCTAGTGAAAGAGGTTGCCTCCATGATTCCCCCTGTTACACAACAAAAGGATACTTTTGCCTCTCCTTTTGCTTAGGAATTGCATGATGAAGAAAAAGAGCCAACAGATGCAGTTGTTGAGGACATCCCTCAAGGTGAAGATACAAAAGAGTTTAAGGATGGGGATCTTAACAATATGGAGGCAGATATTGATAACATTTTGCAAACTTCCTCGGTAGCACATGAGGATGCACCTATCAAGGATAAATGAGGGAAATCCTTGAAGAAGGAAGAGATGCATGAGAGAACTCTCTATCCAATTCATGAAGTCACAGAAATGCATGAAAAGAATGAGAATTCGGAGGAAGATAGTGAGAAAGATAAGGAAGAAAAAGATAAAGGTGTAGAAGTTTTTGTAGTGCATGGTTCAATCATTGACTCCTCCATTGGTCAACAAGAAAGGGTTGAACAAGGTGAGCACCAGTCAGGTATTTCCACTCCTAGTTGGCTCAATGAGGAATTACAAAGCAGACAAGTAGTGTAGATGACACTCCTCTTAGTTGGGATGATTTACTAGCTAATACTGGAAAAGGTAAAACAAAGAAGGCCAAAACTATTTCCAAAGTTGACAGGGATGAATCAAACAATAGGGTGATTCATATTTCCACTCCTACAATAGATAAGAGTAAGGATGAGGTAACTCCTCAAGATTATAACATTCAAACAATAAATTTGGGGCCTACCTCTAGAAGACAAGAAGTAGAAGAGTTCAAGGGGTTTGCTGCCACAATTTTGCAAAGATTGGATAAAGAAGTGAAGGGTAAGGAGAGATTGAAGAAAGAAAATACAGAGTTAAGGAAACATCTACAAAATCTAATGAAATCCTTGTAGTCTATTGGCTAGGTTGGTTCTTCTTCATTAGCAGGCAGTTTATTACCTATGGAGACAATTAGTGAGCTTGAAAAGATGAAAACTTCTACACAAGCTACACATAAATTGTTACAAGGAGTAGGGCTTAGAGGAGACAACCTAATTAAGGAAATTCTATCAACTTGTGGAGATTCACATAGATCGTTTGAGTGGTTGTAGATTTTATTGGCACAAGATAAAGAGGATGTGGATCTTCTCCTGCAGAAAACAAAGACAATCATGGACTATAGTGAGGAAAGGTTAATAACTGATGGAATCTTTCCTTCCTCAAAGGTTTCAGAACCTTGGGAGTGGTATGAGGCCTTGAAGATCAAGGAAAGAGTTCTAAAGAAAATTCATAAACCAGGTCTACAGGTGGGGAACACATTGAATGACATTTACAATAGATGCATCTCATTTTTTGAAGTGATGACTGGAAGAAAGAAGTTTTCACCAAAACATCTGAGCCTGGAACAATTAAGAAAATGGTGGCATGAGGTTTATGCTCCAATTGATGATGGTCCAATCACCGCCCACCATTTGGATGATGTTGCTACCTATGCTGTGGTTATGGAGAAATTTCATGATTTCAAGGTAGAATGGTACAAGGTTGTCAAAGAATCAAGCGAGGAGATTAAATAAATTGAAAGAAGATTTAAAGTATTGATTACTCCACCACTAGCCGACTTGGAGATGATTTTTCTTAGGGTGCAAGATAAATTGGGTCAAGATAAGGGCAAGGGGCTAGTTAATACATGATTACATCGATATTTGTGCTTCCTATTTATCTAGGGCTTCCTACACGTTTCTTCTCCTGACCTCTACATGCATTGGAGCAATTTACATTGGAGAGTCTAGGTCGACCTGGAATGAGCCCACATATTAAATGCAAAAATGATTATTTTATTCAAGGGGGCTTCTAGGCCGACCTTTTGTAACTGTAATTGGGTCATCCTAGTTTGAAAGTGGCTATAAATTGGGAATTTTGCCTCATTTGTGGGGTTTAGAAAATAAAAAGCTAAAAGATAGTTGCAGGAGTTAGAGTTAGGAGTTAGTATTTTTCTTAGAGCAAGTGTTGTAATACCGAATACTGGAATTGTTGCAACTTTTGGGTCATTCAATATAAGTAAAGACATTGTGCTTTGGTGTTCTTTCTTGTGTTGAATTATGTTGCATGGTTCTTGTTATTCTACCTTTCAAGATTGCTTTGAAAATATTTGATATATGTTAGATTTAGAATTAGATATGATTCAATGGTGTTTATGGTTTGATGTTTGAAGTGTTTGTAGCAATCCCTAGTCCATACTTTTAGTAGCTTGCTAATTGTAAGTTGTTGCATAAAGTTAGCTTGGACATTATATTTATGTGCTTAGTTCAATTGTGACTATTTATTCATTTCAATTGCAAAATAGGGTTGGTATGAATGAATGTTTCATGATTTGAAAATCTTTAGTTCCTTAGTAGATTGCATTGTTTATGTAAGATTGCAAATTAAATCTAGGTTAAGTAGGAGTTAGTTTCGAGGGATTGGTCCATTTTAAATATTTTATCATTTGTATTGTTAATCTTAGGATTTCTCTTAACCCTCATCTTTTTATATTTCTTTGAAATTTGGGTTAGATTTAGGAACTCAAGTATAATCATATTGCAAAATTTGATAAGCTTAAGACTTCCAGCATTTGTTTTGTAAGGTCCCTTTTTTATTACCAACATTTTCACATTATCATTGAGTCGTTTATGCATTGTCAAGACCTGACATTAAAGACCTTGGTGTTATCTCCCGAGGCTTGCTGATAGAGATTTACCTTTCAAAAGAGATAGGATTTCCATATTTTGTCTTAGTTGTTGTTGTGTAGAAAACAACATCAAAATATTGGTGCTAGGAGGGCCTGAATAAGCAAGATGGATCGATTTATGTCTACCATTTCTCCTAAAATATTTCGAAGAAGAACTAGATCTACGCTAGGAGAAGAAGAGTTTCAAGAGTTGTAAGCTCCTACCAGGTCAAGAAGGACCAGAAGAAGGGGAGAATCATCATCCACCTAGCCACTTCCATCATCTCCTTCATCCTCATCTTCATAAATTCCACCTTCATCTGATTTTGAAGCCATCCCCATCCAGCAGCCTCAACCAGCCATAAATCAGCTTATACCACCTCCAACTCCACTAATGGATTTCCTAGCTAATAACCCATCTCCATTATCCTTCAACAATTACAATGTAATGCCAAAGAACCCTAAGCATTTTTTCTCTAAGTTTCATGTTAATGATTATAATAGAATTGCAGAGGAACACATCAGGATTTTCTAGACCTATCTTAGGGATAGGGGGATTAACCATGAGGACGTTGCATGTAGGATCTTTCCTTATTCCCTAGGAGAAGATACATTCTACTGGTATAATCATTTGCTTGTTGGATCAATTCATAATTGGACTAAGTTGGAAGTTGCATTTTTGCAAAAATCTAAGATTCCCACTAGTGCTAATGAGATCTATCTACAATTCACTAAAGTCAAGAGAGAAGTCAATGAGTCTATAGGGTCTTTGAATAAAAAATTCAATTGGGCATATACTAGGTTGCAAAGCCCCTATGATGTAGATGATGCCACTGCTTTAGAAGTCTATTATGAGGTTCTTGATAGCCTGACAACTACCTTCATGAAATGTAGAACTAACCCTCTGACTAACTTGCTTGATGCATACACAGAAGCTATTACGGTTAGTACTGATTTGAGACAACACTTATCTGGGCCTTTACCATCATTAGGACCCACTACTCACCCTAGGAAAATTCAAGCTCTCAATCAAGCTCTTACCAATCATACTCCTATTATGAATCCAATACCTCAGTTGCCTCTAGTCCCTCATCCAAGACCCCCTTATAAATCAAGTCCCACCAGTGATCAACTATCCTGAATAGAGTATTAATCAACCCATTTATCCACAACCCCAAGCTGGTTTCCCCACATATTTGTAGAATTTTGAGGTATTGAACTAGTCACTGAGCTTTGGTGTGGCAACAGGATATCCTCAAAACAGTGTGAACCAGACTCCATATAGTAATCCTGACAAGGAGAGGTTGGATGAATTGACTGAACAAGTGAAGAAGTTGAACATGGAGGTCACCTATCTAAGAAATCAAAATAGTCAACTCCAAGTTGCTCAAAGGAGTATGCATTCTAACCACAATAGAGAAAATCGGGAGCCTCAACAAGGACAAAACTTTGACAAAGGACATCATTTTGAAAGGGGACAAAACTTTGAAAGAGGGCAACCCTTTGGTCAGAATTTTGATAGAGGACATGCTAGTGGACAAGGATTTGATAGAAGACAACCACCCAGACAGAACAAGACATGGAATATGAAGCCAAACAATGGAGGTGTCCCTACCCCATTGGATCAACCAACTAATCAAGAAAAGCCTCCAAGTGGTGTGTATCAGGCTAAGGCTACTTTATCAGGTTGGTGTAGACTCCATAAGACAAGTCAAAATTCTAAGTTGGATTGCCCTGAGTTCCAGACTGTTGCATCTATCTTTCAATATGAGGTAGAGAATAATTACAACAATCAGGAGTTAGTACCATTTTCTCCTTATGACCCACCTGTGTTGGTGATGAATCATGCTCCTTTCCCACAAAGTGAGGAGAATGGACCTGAAGAAGAGTTAGGTAAGAAAAAAGAGGAAGCAGATCAAGTGTGCAATGGAGATGAGATTACATAGTTATTCAATGAAAGCACTGAGAATGATAATGGCCCTTTGGATGAAGAAGAAATGGGCATTGAAGAAGTGCAGACATTCTAACAGCCTGTAAAAAAGTATGATTTGAGGAATAGACCAACTAGAAGCCCACAAGCTGGAGGTACGCTTACCACTTCTATTCCTCCAAAAAATTTCACTACACCTCCAGATCCCAACGCCAACAATAATCCAACATACCCTCATATTCCCATGCAATACTTATCCAAAGATCAAAGGCAAGTTGATTCATCAAAAGGAAAGGGTGTTGAAGCAAGAAAAGACAAGGTGGTGGAATGTCTCAAGGAGGCTCCTATTGACATGAGCACAAAGCAACTAGCCGCATATGTTGCAGAGGAACTCAAGAAACTAAAGTTAAGTCTTTCTGCATTTGAACTATTGAGAGTCCCTGCCATTAGAAATGCAGTCTTAGGAGTTTATAGTATAAATTTAGTATTACAAGATAGACCAGTTGGTGGGACAACTAATAGAGTACCTAATTCTCAAATATCAAAAGATCAAGGGAAATTTCAAACACAACCTAGAGACAAAGGGAAATAAAAAGATAAAAGTCAAGTTGCTCAGGTTGATACCCCCCTAACTTTATTCCAAGGTAGAACAAAAACTCCTCCATTCTTGATTTATGTTCGTCTCTTTGGAAATAATTTGCACAACTATCTGCTAGATTCATGTGCTTCCATGAATGTGATACCCTTTGCCATCTGTAGAGCCCTAGGCATTACCCCTGCTGTCTCTCAGAAGAAAGTCACTCAACTGGATATAACAAAGGCAAATGTAGTAGGAGGGCTAAACATGATTCCCATGCAAATTACTTCAGACCCCAGAATTCAACAAGTCATTAATATATAAATAGTAGACATACGTGACACTTATGGTCTGATTTTGGGAAGAGACTTCACTAAGACCTTAAATGGATATGTATCAACTGATCATTCTCATATGTTGCTTCTTTGGAAGGGAGTAACAGATCAAATCAGAATTGAAAGGGAACCCTGAATGAAGTATGTAATTACAGAATACCAGAATACTTCAAATGAAATATTGATATTTGAAAAAGGCATGGGTAACTATGTGTTGGCAACCCCTGTTGAAGAGTCAGATGAAGAAGAAGTATTTATACTGCATACCACACCCATTGATATTACAACAAAATCTAGTCGTACTGGAGCCCTGGTGGAACCAGTTGAAGATGATGATTTTGAAGATAACCAACTCAGCCTACTGGACAATTTTTAGGAATTCATCTAGAAGTGTATAGAAGATCAGATTCATCTGGGTAGAGATATGAATTTTGAAGAACTAATTTTACCAAGTTAGTGTAGAGTTCACAATGCCTCTCACTCAGAATTGGAATGTTACTTGTGCTAGATAGCAGTGGAGTAGGTACAAAAGTGCATAAACCCCACTCCAGTAGTCAAAATTAATATACAAAATACTCAAGAGGATCCCAAAGGAAAAAGGGTAGTGCATACTAAAGAACCTTCCAACAGTAACAACACAATAGACAAAATGAAGAAATCTGGAGTTGTTGGTTGTTGGACACTAAGATTTGATGGATCCAAATCAAAGCAAGGTGTTGGAGCAAGATTTGAGCTGATCGGCCCTAAAGGTAAAACTTTCTTTATTGCTCACAGACTTCAATTTCATTGTACCAATAATGTAGCTAAATATGAGGCTTTGATTCATGGATTTCTCATGGCACTAAGGAAGAAAGTTAAGATTCTACAAGTATTTGGAGATTCTGAGTTAGTGGTCAGACAAGTTAAGAAGCAATATTCATGCCATGATAAAAAGATGACCAACTATAGGCATAGAGTATGGGACCTTATTGAGGGATTTGATGCCTTTAACATCTAGTTGATACCTCGCAACAAGAACCAAGCTGCAGAATCTCTAGCTCAGGCAGCTAGTACCCTGTAGCCTTTGTCCCTTTCTGGATTGAAGAAGTTAACTACGGAGCTAACTCTAGTACCTTCAGTCCCTGATATTGTGACCAACTTCTAGGTGTTTGAAGACGATAAGCATATCTTAGATTTTATCATGAGCTCTGAAGTATTCACCTTTCAGATCATCAATGAGGCTGAACCTCAAGAAGTAGAAATGGACCTAGAAGGGGTCATCAATTTGAATACTAATACTATTCCAAGGGGAATGGTACAACTAGAGAGTATTTTTGATCTTGATAGGGTAAAATATCAAGAGCAAGATTCTAAAAATGAGTCTATCAGTAGTCAATGTGAAACATGCAACATGGGGACTCAGGATGATATGAAGAATGTCTTTATTGGAAAAGTGTGTACTCCAGAGGAGAGGAAAAGGATCATTGATGCACTGCATACATATCAGGATGTGATAGCATGGAGTTATGAAGACTTGAATACATATGAAACTTCAATTATTACACACACCATTCCTCTCAAGCGAGGAGAAAGGCCTTTCAGGCAAAGGCAAAGACCAATTAATGCCTTGTTGGAACCCATCATTGAAAAGGAGGTAGAAAATTTACTCTCAGCTCGTATCATATTCCTGGTAAGACATTCAACCTAGGTAGCAAATTTGGTTCCAGTGAGAAAGAAGAATGGGGAAATAAGGCTTTGTGCTGATTTTAGAAATATCAACCATGAATCAGAAAAAGATAATTATCCCATTCCTTCATTGGATGAAGTGCTTCAAATTGTCAATGGATCTCAAATGATGTCTTTTCTAGATGGTTACACTAGATATAACTAGGTCATGGTGCAATATGAGGATAGGCATAAAGCTGCCTTTACTACAAAATGGGGAACTTTTGCTTACAAGAGAATGCCCTTTGGGTTGATCAATGTTGGAGCCACATTCTAGAGAGCCATGGATATTTCCTTCAAGGAAATCTTTGGTAAGTGCATAATTATTTGTATGGATTATTTGTAAGTATTTTCCAAGAAGAGAGGTGACCACATAGTAGACTTGTGCAAAGTGTTTCAAAGGTGTAGAGAATTTGACATTTCACTTAATCCAAAGAAATGTATCTTTGGAGTTACTGAATGAAAATTGTTGGGACACGTTATCTCAGAGAGAGGAATTGCTATCGGCCCTGAACCAGTGGAAGCCATACTCAAGATTCAGCCACCTGCTAGTAAGAAGGAAATGAAATCATTCTTTGGAAAAATTAACTTTGTAAGGAAGTTCATCATTGGATTTGCAGAAATAGTCAAGCCATTGAATGCAATGTTGAAGCAAGAAGCAAAAGTTGAATGGAGTGTAGAAGCAAAAGAAGCATTTGTGGAAAATTAAGAGAGCCATTATTGAAGCTCCAGTATTGGTAAGTCCAGACTACGCCAAATATTTTTATATTTATTCATTTGCTTTCAACCACTTCTTTGTTGGTATGTTGACCCACAAGTCTGATCAAGGGAATGAGAATCCCATAGCATTTATGAGTGCTCCCTTAAAGGATGTAGAATTAAGGTACTCGAGTGTGGAAAAGCAGGCTTATGCCTTAGTCAGAGCTGTAAAGAAGTTCAGACATTATATTCTAAGGAATAAGGTCTTTGCAATAGTTGTTGATCCTACAATTAAGTTGTTGATGCAAAATGAATTGGGAGAACACAAAGTTAAGTGTGTAACTATGTTGCAAGAATATGACATTGAGATTCAGCCCATGAAGTTAGTAAGGGGACAAGGACTAAACAAAACAATGGCTAAAATGGGTCCTAACCTCACAACTCAGAACTACCACCTCCAAGATGTGTCCCCAGGAGATTGGTATGATGATATTATCTACTATCTCTTGAACCAACAATGTCCTGAACATCTTAATTCAGTATAAAGGAGAGATTTGTGTTTGAAGAGTGAAAATTTTATGATGAAGGGAGCTATCTTGTATAAGAAAAACCATGAGGGTGTCTACTTAAGGTTCCTGGGAAAGGAAGAAGTTGAAAGAGTAATGGCAGAGTTTCATGATAGATATGGCATAGGCCATGGATCTGCACCCTCCACTACAAATTAGATCCCAAGGGTTGGTTATTATTGGCCCACATTATTCAAAGATACACATAACCACATAAGCACTTGCCATGTGTGTTAGAATGCAACAAGCAGAGAGAAGTATGCAACTCTTCCACTTCAACCAGTCATAGAGGTAAAACTGTTTATACAATGGGGATTGGACTTCATTGGTCCAATAATCCACCTTCTTTTGCAAGCCACAGGTATATTCTCACTGTCACTAATTATTTTACTAGGTGGGCCGAGGCTCTTGCATGCAAACAATGTACCTCTAAAGTGGTAATCAATTTCATTGAATCAGGTATAATTAATCGCTTTGGGTGTCCATTGGCTTTAGTTTGTGATAATGGTCCTGCATTTGCATCACTGATATTTTCTAACTGGGCCTTTGATCATGGAATCATCATCAAATTTGCATCTAATTATTACCCACAAGGCAATGGTTTGGTTGATTCTTCCAATAAGAACCTTTTAACAGTCATATGTAAGCTATTAGAGAAGAATCCCAAGGATTGGCACACTCAACTCAAGTTTTCTCTTTGGGCAGACCGCACTAGACTTAAGGCTTCTCTAGGAACTTCTCCCTATCACCTTGTGTATGGTTTGGAGCCAATATTCCCAATCCATTTAAATATTCCCACTTTACAATTTATTAATGAATATTATGATGAAGGGGATAACTGTGAAGCTCATTTGTCTGAACTCTTGCACCTTGAGGAGAAAAGAGATGAAGCTTTAGAAAACTTTGCTAAACATCAGGGTGTAGTTAAGAGATGGTTTGATAGAAGAACCAAGGTGAAAGCCTTTAGAATCTCTGACTTGGTTCTCTATTGGGATAAAGCACATGATAGGAAAGGGGAGCATGGAAAATTTGACAAACTTTGGCTCAACCCTTACCAGATCTCAGAGATTTTGGGCGATAATGCTTTTCGCTTGAAAACTCACTGGAGAGGATATCCCACTGCCTATCAATGGGAAGTATTTGAAGCATTACTTCCAATCCTGGGCTATTTACATCTCTTTCCTTGTAAATAGTTAGATTAGGTTTCCTTTTTTTTTTTTTTTTTTTCTTTTGTTTTTGTTTGTAGTTTCCTTTTTCTTTGCTTTGTTTTGTTGGTTTTTTGCTTCTGGTTAGTTTAGGTTTGCTTTGTTTAGGGTAGGTTTTCTTTTTGTTTTGCTTTTGGTTCTGGGTCTTCTTGTTTTCATATAGGTATGTTGCACCTACACAACAATCAATTATATTATTCTAGGTTGTTCTGAGGTATTTCTTTTACAAGCTCTAATCATCCTTCTAGGTCAGTTGGTGGGAATCCTTTATTTGGTGTCACATGTGTCAATGCTTAAGGTTGATAAGTCTTTGATTTGAGTTGAGTTGAGTCTGGAATGTGCTTGGGTCTCATATCTCTGCACACATCTTAAGATTCCAAGGTTGTTAATGGTTCCTTATGAAGCCTAGTCAAGTGAAAAATCTTATTTCTACTTCAGCGCCACTGTGGTTCTCAACCCTCAGTGTGAGCTTCATTGCTTACAAGGTGAAAGGGAAAGTTTAAAAGACCTTACATGAATATCAAAAAAAAAAGAGAGAAAGAAGAAAGAAAAGAAAAGAAAGTCAGAAGGAAATATTCACCTTATCATGAGAATCCAAGTATCTCTATTGGGGCTATGGACGCCTAGTAGGCAGTAGAGAAATGCTTGGGAAGACCACGACGATAACCTCATCAGGGCTATGGACGCCTAACTGGCAGCGAGGCTCTATCCAGGATTCTTTGGGAGTTAAAATATTTACGTAGCTTGATTGGAATAAGTTCGATTCTTGCAACAACCGAGGGAGGGAAATTAATACATTTCCATACACTTTGACTTTGGCACAAAAAAGGCTTTCTTTTTAACAAACTTTGAAACTAATTTTGTGGGTGACCCAATGTAAGGATCAAAACTAGAGTATCTGGGTTCTTGATTCCATATTTTCATCGAAATGCTCTAGAGCATTTCCCTAGCAAGATTCACCATTTTTTGTGCAGTTTTTGCACACACGCCCCACTAAAAGCAGGGACCCTCTCTTTTTGGTTTTGGGTGCTTGTGATCCCCTAGTTGTGAAGGTTTAGCCACTTTGAAACATGCTTGAAAGCTTATCTGGCCCATGCAAGTGATCCCTTGAGGTGGTTCATTGAAAATCCTAAGTTAAGGGTGAGTTTTAGGTTTTTCCTCCCTAGGCAAAAATTTTTGATTTCTATTAGGTTCTTGGATGCCTGAAGGTTCTTGTATTGTTGTATTTTAGATATCTTGGCATTTCATAGAATTCTGTATTAGGCGGAATTCTCTTAACTTCATTGGCTCTTTAGATCCCCGACTTCCGTCCCTCCCTCGGATCCCTAAAGTACGTCTTGAGCCGTCATTTCACCTCATTTATGCCTGTCGTACGAATCCTACAGCTTGCATTTAATGGAATTGTGAGAGATTTTATGTTAGCAAATTAATGTTATTTGTCTCACAACAAATTTGAAGAGCTTGATCCTAAGGAGTTGTGTGTGAACTTGATTGTTGGAATGGTGAATTGCTGGTTTTGGTGGCGTCTCCTTGGCATCGTTCGCATCTATTTGGAATTTGAAACTTGTTGCCACTAGCTACCCTCCTAATTTTTTCTTCATAAATGGTATGTGCATGATGCCTTTGTTGTTAATTATCGAGTATGTATGGTTTTCTGGTGTTATGCATATTACATGCTTGGGTTTTTGCATATTTAGAGGTCTGTGATTAAACTAGGGTTATCCCCTTTTCATTTCAATGCCTCTTTTGAGTGTTGATGTCATAACCTTTCGTTGAAATGATAATTTAAATCCTTGTTAGCTGTGGCCTTTGAATTTGTTGTTGTGTGTGATGATGATTTGATTCGATTGATCTAGGGTTCTATACGTATGGCAGATTAATGATCTAGATGTGAGTTGAATTGATATTTTCCATTCGAATCCGATCATGAATTGCCTTTGAAGGTTTTGGAAATAGTTTATTATGATGTGTTTGAATGAATGAGTGTATCGAAGCTTGGACTATTTATCCATGGTCGAACCCTAGGGTTAGGATTTTGAATTTCTTGCTAATATCAATCAAACTATGCTTGAATGATTTATAGGTTTAGATCATGGATAAATGATTTGAAATGAATAAAAATTTGAGCCCAAATCCCAAATTTGTAATCATTCAATCAATTTAGGTGATACTGTGAAAAATTGAGACTTTTAGAGATTTTAGCTACCTTGTGGAATTCCTTTGCACTCAGAAATCTCTAAATTGTCGTCGCCCTGTCGTTTACCCGAGAATGCATATAAATTCGAAAGTTATGTTAACTTCGTCAATTTCCTTCCCAGATGGAAATCCCCAAACTTTCTGAAAATGAAGAAATAGTAGAAATGGATGAATTGACATTGTATGATTTCAGTATTTTATGATTGGTTTGAATGATTAAAGGTTGGATATTGCCATTTCTTGAGCTATAATGATTATTAAATGATGTTTAGGGTGATAGTTTTTCTTTCATCACTAATTTCTGCCTAGGCATGAAATCCCCAAATTTCCTCCTTCACCTGATTTCCACGAAGGGGTGAAAATCCTGATATTTTGAAGGAATCATGTTTGTAAGATTTTATGGGATTTTGATAATTGTTTTGGCTTATTTAGATGATGAATATTTTTTTTTATGATGGGTTAACCTTAACTCTTGTGTTGTAAGGGATGTTGATTGTGACTTTATTGAGTGTAGGCTGAGTCAAGCAAGGCTGTTGATGGCAAGGGTAAGAACAAAGAAATGGATCCTGATGTTGAGGGAGCTCCCATTTAAGAGGCTGAGAGGATTAAGCTAGATATGAAGAGAAAGATTCCCGAGGGCAAGCTTGTTTCCATTTGGTCAAAGGTGACTGACACCAATGTGGGAAAATGGGATTATGAAGAGTATAAGGCAAGAATGGCAGCAGGTGACTCGTCTATTTTGGTAAGGAGATTAAGAGATTTTGGGTTGGCTCATGTTGTTGGTTTTCCTTCCACAATGCAATGTTATGAGCTTCTCTTGGAATGTGCTCAACACTATCATCAAGGTACACAAAGAGTAATTAGTCCACAGGGTAGAGTGCTTGCAAACTTCTCTCTTGCATTAGTTGTCCAAACATTTGACATGCTAGAAAGATCTCATGTGGTGCAATTTGATATTGATATAGCCAAGAAATACTATGAGTAGGATACAAATAAGGCTTTGGAGATTATTAATACTTGGCTAGAGAAACCCAAGGCATATGTTTCTAAACCGCCAAAACAATTTTCTAGGGCCAAGTTTAAGCCAAATTACTACGATGCAATCACTCTTCTCAGTAGAGTGATGGGCTTGAAGAATGGAGGAATGTTTGAGAATTAGATGTTTTATCTGATATTCAGAATGGAAAAGGGCATAGACTACCATTGGGTAGGAATAA
>VDFB02064889.1:0-19474 GCA_007258455.2 Sequoia sempervirens | reverse complement strand
CACTGCGAAGCTGACGTGATGCCGGACAAATGTCTGCTGGAGGTGACAAACCCTAAAAACAGGATCTGAGCCCCTAAAAGATAGGGCGCCTATTTCAGAATGTGCTCCCTTCTCCAGAGAGAAAATTTTGATGTTTTTCGTTCAGATTTTCATTTTTCTTAAATCTCTTCGGTAACAGACTGACATAGTACTAACACCAACTCCATATTTGAAAACCCCAAAAACGACCATTTGACGACACTTTAACAAGATTAAAACTCAATTAAGCAAAAATGCCTTAGTGAAGCAAAAATTTTGGTTTTGGGTACAACACATGTACAGGTGGATCAAAGAAAAAGCTATAAGCACTCCTCACCGTGTACACCCCATTGAACTCCTCTGTGAGCCTTGTTTGGAATCTCGATGCACTGGAACAATCCCAAACACTACGATTATCACCCAACCCAGAACTAGTATCAAGAGTACGATCAGCTTCCAACTCGAAGAGTGGGTTATCATAGATCAAACCACCATCAAATTCAAATAATGGATTATTCACAAACTGCACAATCACTCCATACTGATCTGAATCATTCATCTCTGAATCCCTAGAATAATAAATTGAATTGTACTCCTGACTTGGCTCAACCAGCTGCCGATCATAATCAACTGCATCGGATAAAATGATTGATTTGCTTCCAGGAGAGGGAAACAAATCAACATAAGAACCAATCTCCCAACTGGATGATACTCTGGATATCTTCTGTGAAGATGGACAAATGTCGAGAGTTGTCACACAACTCTCTAGTGAATCAACAACCCTGTCACAGGAACTATCAATCATCTGCCTTGCATCACCTATCATGGGACTAATCTCAGGAGAACCTGGTGCAACGCGTGGCTCACTGCAACTCTCAACCAGTGCACTCATCCCATCTGTATCAACTGCACCTGTGACCGTGATGGATGTAACCACATCCCCAACATATCCCTCACTGCTATGAACCATGGGTGTATACTCCTCACCAACCGCTGCCATAGAAATTTGAACTATATCAAAAGATGGTGAAGATTGTGCCAAACTCAACGCCACGGTAAGCTTCTCAATCTGTAACTGTGACTCTTGAAGGGCCAACTGGGTGCTCTGCAATGAGTCCATAGTCACCTCAAGCTCATGAGTGAGCTCATCGATCTGCTCATCCTTTCCCTTCAATGCATCATAACAAATGCAATCCCACTCGAGAAGGAAATCCCTGTCCGCAAGGAGTTTTAGGTAGTTTTGTTTCATCATTCCAATTGCTTCCCGAAGTGCATGTATCTCTGCAAGGGAAAAACCACTATCACTGTGCTCATCTGTCATAGGAGTGCTCCACCCGTAGGTAGCCAACATCTGACGAGCAACATCAAAATGCTCAAGGGTTGTGGCAATCATATTGTCATTCACTTG
The DNA here is from genome assembly GCA_007258455.2 of Sequoia sempervirens. Taxonomy (NCBI): domain Eukaryota; kingdom Viridiplantae; phylum Streptophyta; class Pinopsida; order Cupressales; family Cupressaceae; genus Sequoia; species Sequoia sempervirens. The sequence goes on along the minus strand of VDFB02064889.1, from coordinate 18,048 downwards.
TAGTTGCCCAACCAAATGATGAGGATTTTGTAGCTCATGACCCCCATACAAGTTTTCCGGTTCACAATATGCACTGTGATATGACGCTGATTCGTCATCACTCACCTCATGATAAGCAGCATCATGTGTGCTTTCATCCATGCACACCTCAACAACTAAGGTACTGCTGCTTTGTACCTCAAAGGATGGCTCAACTGATAAGGTAGAAGTTGCTGGTATGACAGTATCTTCACACACTTCCACTCTCAAAGTAGCTGTACGCCTATCCGTAACACGCTCCTGGGATTCCATATCAACATATGAATCTTCTGGCTTGTTTTCAAAGGTCTGATCTGGAAAATCAGACTCACCATGACATGAATCCTCAACTTCAAATGCATCACTAGTACCCAACTCTTGAGTCTCTTCATGTGACAACTCAATAGGATTACTTTGCATAAGTGAAATCGCTGCCGTCTCATGCTCACGCAAAGTTTCATCATCGCTGTCATGAAAATCAGAAGTAGCCTCCATAGTAGAAACTTCTTGAGTCACCTCTTGCAAGGACGATGTAGGTAAATCATTACCCAAAGCTGTGCTAGTGTTTTCTTGAATCAAATCAGCACGTCTATCAAATTCATCACATAAATTTCTGCATACTTCATAGGAATTTGAAGATACCAAATCATTTTGATGAAGAGTTGTGTCATCCTTATGTGTAGATTCTCTATCCTTTTCAAGTGTAAACAACTCATGAGCTATAGTGAGATATTTCTTCCTTGCAAACTCTGTCTTATGGCAAAGACTCGGGTGCAAATCCATGTAACTCATGAAAGGAAGTTCCTTCTTAATTTTTTGAGGAAGAATGCTATACTCCTTGTACATACTAAACACTTCTTCTTCTTTGTTTTGTGGTGTTCTGTCAAAGTTAATCCTTTCTCTGGCCTCAGGTGGTACTAACTCCCACTCGTCATTCGCTGCCCTAAGTGCACCAGCGAACAAACCCTTATGCTTCTCACTTGCAACAGCCTCATCGGGTGCCTGTCTCACAAATGTAGGCCTAGTAGGCCTATCTGCTGTCCGTGAAGCTGTCCTAGGAGCTCTCCGTGATCCTACATCACTCCTGTCGTCGTCACGATGTGGTGACGGTCTCCTCGGAGTACCCAATCTCTGAAGTGCTACGGCCAACTGCTGTAATACACCATTTGACTGCCATTGACCTGCACGTAGATCTCTGAGTGCATGCAACACCTCTGCATCATCCTGATCTCTGTTGTTATATGGAATCTCTGTTATCAGATTATCTGTTCTGTCAGTCCTGTCATTCCTGTCAGCCATGTTTCCTGGCTGCCTGCTCAAACTCTGTTGCCGGTCAATCAGAGCACGTCTGCGTGTGTAATACCTGTGAGAGCCAATCTGTTCTGGCTGCATAAGACTGCTAAACCCTTAGGATGGCAGGATTTAGCTCTGATACCACTGTAGAAACCCCTTGTTTCCCCGTTTCCTGAATCTGACTGATTTTTTTGTGTTTTGCGTTTTTTTGATTGTTTTTGTGTTTTTGCATGAAATGAAGGAATTGCGATTTTGCAATAATATGAAATAAATTCACTAAAAATTATATAACTCCGGAAACTATGAAATCTATTGAGAATATAGATGCTAGGACTCTTTATTATTCTTCTGAGACGATTACAATGAATAACCTATTGCATGCAAATAAAAAAGCGATAAATTTTTATGAGAGAACCTGATTTCCTTTGCTGCAATAAATGATCAGCTTGAGATAGTACGGCTGAGTGAATGGTCTTTGTCTGGCGCCAGGAAGAAGAATCCAAGGCTAGTAAATGATGCGCCCTTGATAATGAAATCTAACTGCAAATGAAGAAGGCGTTTTGCTCTGAAAACCCAAGTACGGCTCTCCTTGAACAGTACGGCCAGGTACAAAAAAGTACAGCCTGATGACAGCTGCAACAATGATTAAAAAGTACGGCCTCCTCTGTAATCAATATCCAGACTCTGATAATGGTGCGCCTTGATTGATATATATTCTCTGGATGCAACACTAATAGAAACTCTGAAGATAATTAATTCTCTGAAGCTCTGTGATTTCTCCTGAATGAAGAAATCTCTAACTGGCAATAAATCAGGTGTTATTTCACACCCTCTGAACTGCTTTCAGTGGAGATGGCTCGTTCCCCAATGAATTTGAGACTCAAACCCTAAGGTTCTGTGCTCAGACAAAACTTGACCAGTTTCCAAAATCAATAATCACATAATGGCTCGAATTCCAATGCAAAGCCTATATTCTCCTCAAAAGTGTGAATTCCTTAAAGATAGGGAATTTTAAATAATTCGACTTTTATTATTTTAATTATTCAATAGTCTCCGATTAAATTTTAATAATAAAATATAATCGTCAACTGGCCCCTTTCTGATGATGGGCGACCCCTTCACTGAAATCACTTAAGTTATAATAAAATATTATAACTTTATATTAAAATCTCCATTTAATTAATATTTAATTAATTCAATTAAATATTAATATCTCTCTCATTATTCATCCGATGCACGAGCTGTCTGAAGCTAATGAACACTGAAGTGATTCCGAACGCTAACAATCCATACTGCTAAAAATAGCAAGGGTCCCACGCTGACTGCCAATAACTGCTAAAAATAGCAACTTATGCAAGAGGTGTCCGAATGAGCCCGAACGAAAGCCAACTGATCAAGAACTACCAACTGAAGTTGAGCCAAGCTCCGACAAGACCCTCAATCCATCCCATCAGCCTACGAGGGTCGCATAATAGGCTAATTCTTACGAACTCTGATGCTCGCCAAAAATGGGGACATTACACATGCAAATAAAAAGAAGCTGCTGCAACTTGATGAAGTTCTTGAAAATTTCTTCAGAATAATGTGATATGGGTTTTTTTCAGAAAACTGATTTGAAAGGACCCAGATGATTGAAAATTGAATGCATTGAGGATTTCACTAACATGCAAATAAAAAGCAGCTGCTGCAACCTGATGAAGTTCTTGAAAATTTCTTTAGAAGAATGAGGTGATAAGACCCAAATGGCTGAAAATTTGAAAACCTTGGCCTTCTCCTTGAAAAATTTGATCTTCTGGATGAAAAAGCAAGGGTTTATGTTGCTAATCTGAAAATTTTGATGAATAACCAGCAAAATTAAGTTTTTGAATCATAAAAATTCTTCAAACTTGTTGCTCCAACTTTCTCCTTTGAATGCTACCTACAAAAATAATGAAAATTACATGAAAGAAAGGTGTTAAATAGACTTAGGGTTTTGAAATAGGTTTTCTTTCTTTTGTTTTCATCCTCAAAACCCTAAAAATCTCTGTTCATTGAACTTAGACATCCTCATCTCCTTGCAATTTTGAAATTTCTTGAAAATTTTGCAAATTTCTCTAAGGCATGAGAAATTGGGCGCCCTTCTTGGCTAGGGGTGCCCACTTCAAGCAATGTTAGCCATTTTTTTTATATTTTCAACTTCTCACAACTTTGACCCCCTACTTTGACCTCAATTTCCAACTTGCAGACTAATCTGATGAGTGAGCTGAAGGATTCATCGCGGAGCCTGACCCTTTCTGAGAAGATTGTTCTGGAGGCGTCTCTGGTAAAAACTTCATTTCGACCTTCGAATTCATGGGAGCCTTTCTCTTCCAAGGGTGCCCATTTTATCCAGAGTTAGCCATTTTTATGATTTTCAATTTCTTCATTAACTCCTCTTCTACAGATGATCTTGTCGAATCTAGTGAATCGGGCATCGAATTGATTGACGGTTATGTTTGTTGCGAAGCTGAGGAGATATTGTCAAGGGTCATCTGGGAGTTACTTTGTCAAACAGTGAGTTTTGAAGCTTCAAAAGCTTGGGTGCCCTTCTTCACCAGGGGCGCCCAAGTTCACTAGGTCTTTTTTCATAAAATTTTACCTTGCTTCCGAATTCTGAAACTTCACTCTTGTTTCAACCTATTTTTAGCCTCTCGTATCTGGCAATTGCAACCTCCAATTGACATGTTGGATATCTTGTTGGAGAGCCTGAACAACTGTGAAGAAATCATGTTAGAGCCACATATGCAAATTCATTTGTTTTTCCCCTTGAAATCTTGGGCGCCTATTCTCTCTTGGGGCGCCCAAACCTTCCAGACTTAGTCATTTTCATCTAATTTTCATCTTCAAGTTTGAAACCTTCATTTTGTATATTCCACTTTGCTCTAAATCTACTGGAGATTGGGCAGTCGGATGCTTTGCTGGAGACAAGCGTTGCAGAGCTGGCTGAATACTGAAGAGATCGAGCACATTCACAAACCCTAACTGCTGAGTTAGGTGCTCCAAAAAGTTGGGCGCCCTTCTTCACTAGGGGCGCCCAAAGTTCTCACACTTACTCAATTTTTTGATAATTTTTATGTTCATTCTGACTTCTGTGTGAATCCTCTCTGTTCAGCCTCAAATCCCGGATGACTAGATAATCTGATGACTGCACTGTTGGATTCGTTGCGGAGCTGGCAGAGAACTGAGCAACTTTGATTGGAAGCGTAAACCCTAATTTCAACTTTTAGTGCCCTAAAAAGATGGGCGCCTATTCTCTCCTAGGGCGCCCAAGTCAACCAGTGTTAGAAAAATTTCACAATTTTCACCTTCTTCCCCATTCTTCGTGCTTGCTCACCAACTCGCCTTCTGTTGAATGCCTTGAGTGTTGAATTTGACGCCTGGCAGCTGAATGACCTCCATTAATGACCTCGGAGCTCCTGTTATGCTTTTGAAAAGCAGAATAGACCCAATAGGGCAAAATTGATTATGTTGAGATTCTGACTATACTAGCCTGATATGGAAGTATTTTGAGCCAATCAAAATTAGTTTGAATTCTAACGGACCAACTTTCTATTTTTAGAAAGTTTTGCCAGTATCCATTTCGAAAGAAACCCAGAAAAAGTTACTATTTTTAGAAAATTTCAAAAAATAGCAGTTTTCCTAAAAATTAGGGATGAAAAACTAAGATCTGGATTTTGTAGATTAAGCTGCTCTGAGCAGACCCAAATCTTCAGATTTTGAGAATTTCAAGATTTTACCCCTCATGCAAGACATGCACACCCAGATTTTGACCTTTTTGACTGATTTAACAAGACTTTTACTCATTTCTTCAAAATGTCTGAGTGTAACAAAAATTTTAAATTTGGGGTACAACAAACACTTGGGAATTTCGTCAAACAGTTGTTGTGCAACCTTCTTTTAGTTGGTAAATGGTTTCTCTCGTTTGCTTTTCCACATACAATAATGAGATATGCAAGAATGCTAAGTGTACTAATGACTATGATGAATATGAATGCAAGAGTACTTTGTTTTTCCAATATTTAATAATGACTGAATGAAAATGCAGCTAACGAGGTATTTATAATTGCTATTACAGACGTGAGAAATTTTCCCAAATATTTGTCATGCAAACCCAAACTACTCCAATATATATTGAATTGCAATCTTGAAATGCTAATGTTCTATCTAACCTCGCCTCTAGTTTGGTGAAGGTTGGACCACAAAGATTGACAAATGCAAGCCACTGTGTGCCAAGTAACACAAATTCCTTTTCAGTATATATTTTCCTAAGGGCTTTCATGAAGCCTTCTTTCACCTCTTCATCATGAGATGGAGGAACTCTCCTAGGTCTTGCTGCATACTTGTAATGTCCCCTTCTCAATTCTAGTCCTTTCAGAGACCGTTAGCCTATTTCGGAGACCTGTAGGCTATTCAGAGGTAGTTTTTAGGGTTTCCTATTTTCTTGGAGTTTTCATGGTAGTTTTCCAGGAGTTCTTTGCAGGGGTTTGCTAGTATGTTTTATGGGTCTTATTGGGTTTTTCAAAGAGCTTTGGTGGGAAGTCATTGCTATTTTTAGCAGTGTATTTTTAGACTTACTATTTTAGGAAGTTATAATGGCTACTCAAAATGTGATCAAATGGTGTTTGGAGTCACTATTTTTAGCAGTATGTTATTTTTAGTAAGTGTTATTTCTGGTAGTGGACTATGACAGCAGTCCAGAATTTGGTTTCTATTTCTAGTAGTGTGGCAGTGCAATTTTGGTAGTGGCTCTTCCAACATCCTCGGAGTCTGAAATTGGAAGGTTTGCAACCTAAGTTTATGTTTTATTATTGAGTTTCTTTTTGGCCCCCACGCCTAGGTTGCGCAACTTAAGTTGTTTTTAAAAAGTGGACTCATGTGTTGGACACCCTTCTTGGAGACTTTGCAATTTTTAAATGATAAATTGATGCCTTGCTAAAGTGAATGCCTAAGTCATGGTCAAAGGTGATTTGAATTGAATTTTATATTGCTCCTAGGGTTGGTGTCCCTTTTTGGAGGGAATTTGGAATTCAAACTTTTGGGTTTGAAGCTTATTTATATGCCTCTTCTCCTCTTCTTTTGGTTATGCAATTTTATGATAACGAAATGCTGCCAGATTGGTGACAGAACTCTTGGGTTTTGAGGATGATACCCCTCCAAGCTTACTTCAGTTTCGAGTTTGTGAGACAACTCTTAGCTAAACAGTGGTTGCAGCTTTACTCAGAGGTTGCAGTAGTGCAGACATTGGTGATGTCTTTCTTTATGCTTTCCATTCTTGTTCGGTTTGATGTTTTCTAGCATATTTTTGGGTGTGGGTGTGTGTTAGTTAGCAGTTTGGTGATCATTTTGGAATGTTTGTCAGATTTTCATGTTGCTAGTTTATGTATGGCTGGCTGACGTTTTTGCTCATTCTGACAGGAAAAGTTGAGAACTTTTTGTGGGTGTTTGCTTAATGGTTTTCTCATGCTAGGGCGCTCCCTCTTGCCAAGTTCGGTGATTTTAGGTAGAGTTTCAGAATTTTAAATGCAAGTCGCCCTCCTTGGGGGTCGTACACCTTGGCTGCGAGTGCATTGGAATGTGTGCCAATGTTGTTGGGGTTTGTTTATGGCAGCTAGACTCTTGGGATTGGACTCTTGGGTTTGTTCTTGGATTTGCTTGTGGTTGGAGATCATTCCATGGAGTTATGAGGTCATGACATTCCAAGATCGCTATCCAAGAAAATTAGACTACTGCCACAGTATATCAGACCTAATATTTTCATGATATTTGCTTGTTTTATGATGCCTAACGGATCGTATGTTGCAGAGATTGATCTATGTTGTAATAGGATATCATTTTTAGTTCTTATCATTATATCTTGTATCACACAATCATTGTAATGCTAATATAGTAGTACCATTCAACTTTTTACTTTCAGTTATTTGGTACTTCACTCCCACTAAATAAGTGATCGATTTTTCCTTTCATTTCTTGTAGCCCATTGAAAAGTGGAAGTGGCTGGCTACGCTACCAAGTGCTTTATTTTCTTGTAGCCTGTTGAAAAGTGGAAGTGGTTGGATTTTCCGCCAAGTGCTTTACTTTCCCTATTGGCTTGCTTGCCACCTATAGCTTTACTTGTTTACTTCCACCACTATTATTACATTCAAATCCCCTTACATTGTATGCTCTCACCTTGCCCTCTCTAGGATCTGGGTGATCAGAAAGTGAAGGGTTGCTTCTAGTTGTCTATCATTGCATTTTTGGGCTAACACTAATGGGTACAAGTTGTAAAGTTTTTTTTTTTTTTAAAAATAAGGGTGGTATTTTACAATGGTATCAAAGTTGGTCATCTTGCCATCCTGTGCTTTCAGTATTCACAGTTGATAGAAGTTCTCTATGAGTGATAGAGAAATTAGATACTACAATAGAGAGCAGAAGAGACAATAGTTTTAGACTTGGTCACTTCCCATTGAGGGGACATTCTCAGAGGATCTTAGAAATCGTGACACAACAGTTAAGGACATGGTAGAAAAGGAAAAGGGACTAGCCCGAGAGAAAAGTGTCGATGTTAGAGTTGAGAGGAATTTTGATACCATGATGGACATGATGTCCCAATTGCTAGCCAAAATGAATCAAAACATGACTCCCATTCCTCAGAACCAAAATATTGAAACCAATGCCTCTAATGTGGATCCAAATGGAAGACTAAGTGGCCAAAATGTTAACATGACTAGAGGATCAGCCCCTAGACCTCTCCAACCTACCTTTACTCGAAGGGAGAAACCACAAGCTGAACCTAAAGCCACAATTCCTATGGAGGATGAAGTAAGGAATAGCAACCTAGAGTATGTGACCCTTCCTACACAGATCCGTGAGATTCTATCATTGGATCAATTCATGAACCAAAAGAAGAGAGGAGGTGGAAGATATGAGAATCGTGCTCCTATGTCTCCAAGGGATTTCCAACAAGCCCTTGGGAAGGTTACCTTGGCCCATTTGGATGGAAGTTACAAGTTTTTGGCAAGATCATGGGTCCAGAAGCTCGATAACTACCTCTCATTGAGGCCAATGCGAGAATAAGATGCCATCAAGTTTGCTACTCTACATTTGGATGGGGCTGCCCATGAATAGTGGTATCACGGTTTGGTCACTCTTGGCCATAACATCATTGTTACCTATGATGAGTTCACTAACAAACTCATCAAGAGATTTGATACCAAAGATCCTAAGGTGAAATTTTGTGAGCTTGCTTAGCTGAAGCAACATGGTTCACTTGACACTTACATTTCATAATTTCAAAAGGCTTTTCATGATGGTGTCCAACATCACTGAAAGGAGTCTTATAGTCCTTTTTCAGAGGGACTAATGGAACCATTGAAGGGGTGGGTGGAGGCTTTCGATCCACCAACACTTGCGGAAGCAATTAGGACTAAAAGTATGGATTTGGCTGCCCCAAGGCCAAAATTTCAGTCCAAGCCATTTTGACACAAGAGAGATAAGAAGCCTTTTCACAAAGATTCAAATTAGACCAAGAAGTTTCCTTCTTGGATGGATGATGACCTTTGTAATGAGCTCAGAGGGAAGAAACTATGCTTCACTTGCAAGGAACAATGGGTGCTAGGAGACAAGTGCTTTGAAAGAGGCCAATCTCATCACATGGAGGTGTATTATCCTAATGAATCAGCATCTAATTTTTTAGAACAACAGCCTAATATGGAGGAAAGAGAGGAAGAAGCTCCAGAAGTGGTAGAAGAAGACCAAGAAAGTGGGGGTGCATTTTTCTAACTTTCTAGCTTTCAAAAGAATGAGTCATTCAGAGTTCATGGAGTGGTTGGAGGGCAGAAAATTGTTGCTTTAATTGATATTGGAGCAACACATAATTTCATAGATGGTGTTGTTGCAAAGAGAGGCCTTAAGACAGAATAATTTGAAGATTTTGAAGTCATGGTAGCTGATGGATTTACTATCACTTGCATTCACAAGATCTCAAATATGTCTATCTAGCTAGGTAACTATGAAGTCAAAGATGACTTCTATGTTGTGAGCATTGGTGATACTGATGCAGTGCTTGGTATTCACTAGTTGTGATCTCTTGGAGAGATCGCCTTGAATCTACAAACCATGGATTTGAAGTTCACATTAGATGGGAAGAAGGTGGTTTTGAGAGGGATGTCAAATGGAGGCCCTTGTATTGTTTCATTCAAAAGAATGGAAAGGTTGATTCGTTATGACATGGTTGAGTGGGCAGCAGAATGTTTGATCATACCTTTCGATCCAGCAGTGGATAAGAGACATTACCATCTTGATGTGCAGGCCTTGATCACAAAAAGGAGTAAGGTTTTTGGTGGAATACCTCCAGGGAGACCTCCTGAAAGGGGGATTGAGCATGTCATTGAGCTTGAAGAAGGGGCCAAACCTGTCATAAATACTCCATACCGATATCTAAAGAGGTAGAAAGATGAGATAGAAAAGGCCATCAAAGAACTCTTGGACATGGGTCACATTCGCCCAAGCAAGAGTATATTTACTTTTGCAATGGTTTTGGTGGAGGATGGTACTATGCGCATGTGTGTAGATTATCAAGCCCTTAATCAAAAGACCATCAAAAATCGGTATCCCATTCTAAGGATTGATGAGCTCATTGATGAGCTACATGGAGCTGTATACTTCTTCAAGATTGATCTTAGATCAAGATACCATTAGATTGGAATGAGGGAAGAGGACATAGAGAAGACTACTTTTAGATGTCACTTTGGGCATTTTGATTTCCTAGTCATGCCTTTCGGGTTGACCAATGCACCCACGACTTTCTAATCTTGCATGAACAGGATATTCCAAAAACAATTGAGGAAGTCTGTGCTTATCTTCTTCAATGACATCCTCATCTACAATAAATCATGGGAAGAGCATCGTAAGCACTTGGAGGAAGTGTTTAGCATCTTGGAGTCAGAATCTTTGTTTGCAAAGGAGTCTAGATGTGAATTTGGAATCACTGAGCTTCTCTACCTTGGTCATGTGATCAACTCTAAGGGGGTCAACATTGATCAAGAGAAGATTAAGGCTATTTTGGATTGGCCTCCACTAGAAAACCTCTCTCAGTTGAAGGGTTTCTTGGGGCTTTGTAGATTCTACAAAAGATTTGTGAACGGTTATTCTCAAATGGCTACTCCTCTCATAGATCTTACCAAAAAGGGGGCTTTGCATGCTTAGAAAAAGAATAGAAGGCTTTTGATCGATTCAAATAGCTTATGAGTTCATGTCCCGTTTTGGCTATTCTTGACTTCTCCAAGCCATTTGATCTGCAGTGTGGTGCTTCTGGAGAAGGTATTGGTGTTGTCCTAATGCAAGATAAGAATCTTATTTTCTTTGAAAGAAAATAGTTGAGGGGAGTAGAGAGGACATATTCCATCTATGACAAAGAGATGCTTGCAATCATGCATACCTTGGCCAAATTCAGGAAATATTTGGTTGGAGGCAAGTTCATTGTTAAGACTGATCACAACAGTCTTAAGCACTTATTTCATCAAAAGGATCTCAATGATAGATAGTAGAAGTGAGTAAGTAAGCTCCATACTTACGATTTTGACATCGAGTATGTCAAAGAGAAGAACATAGTGGTCAATGCCTTGTCAAGAAGGCCACATTTGAGTTCCTTGGTGGAGATTACAACTGATTGGAAGGAGTTGATTATTGTAGAGTATGCTAAGAATTCTTTTACTTCCAACATTTTTGATGGTACCTTGCATGATGAAAGGTGCAAGTTGATTGATGATTTGATATTGTACAAAGATAAAATCTTCTTGTGCTAGAATCGAATATCAAAATGAAGGTTATACAATCATTTCATGATATTCCCTTGGCTGGTCACCAAGGTTATTTCAAGACATATAGGCAGATTCGTGAGAGATTTTCATGGAAGGGGCTCAAGGATGAGGTCCTTCGTGTTGATGTTATTGAGCAGTTTCGGGTTGCTACTTCCAACACTGCACAATCTTTGAAGACAATTCAAATCATAGCCTAAAAGGCTATTTGAATTGTGATATTATATCCAATGAAGAGGCACTTCATTAACAAATGATTATTCATTACCTTTGTTGAACTATATCGAGCCATTTTTTTTCAAATTTTCAATTGCAACAAGCAGAGCAATACACAGTCATTAGGGTTAGCTCTAAACCAAAACGATACTGAAGCAACTCTAACCAGAATGTACACCAGGTTCCCGATGAGGGCAAGGTGTGAGCATTGGTCAGAGGATCTGAATGCAGAAACAGAGCTGGAAAGAACTCTAACCAAGAATGTGTCCGCGAAGGACGATCATATGGTCAGAGGATCTTCTACCATTACAAGTACTGAAAGGTAACTCAACACCAAGTATGTACTACCCAATCCAGTATGGAATTGTGGCGACCATATGGCGGAGTGCTAAGAATTACAATGCTATGAAGGGAAATAAGCAAGAATGCTGAAATACTCGACGTCAAGAATGTGCTTTCCAAACCGAGACGGAATGGGAGCTACCATATGACGGAGATGCTAGCTATTACAAAGCAACTTCAGAATGTAAGATAAGCATTACAAATCAGAATTAAGCAAGATTAAAGAACTACTGACAGTACTACTGTACAGCTTACAACATGATATAGAATGCCTTGCTATCAACGTGAATCAAGAATTCATTAGAGCTGCAACAATATATTGGATTTCCTTCAGTGAATAATAAAGCTTAGATCAGAAACTCCACTATAAAGACCAACCTGACAATCTGATTTATGACAGTCCTGTTTTTCGCATGCATGAACAGCAACACTGAAACTCACAAATTCACTCACAACTCTCTCTAGACTCACTCAAATTTCACAAGACAGAATGCAATATGATCCTACGATAATGGCGACCAAAATAGAACACTAAAAACTGATCAAAAATCCCTATTTATTTTATGCACGAATTTCAAGACAGATCTAGATGGTACGGCCCAGCAAGAGGGGCAATTTGCATTTAAAAATTCAAGACTTCACAGAAAAATCTGAAACTCAAGGAAAAGGTTCGCCCTTCTCAAACAGATAGATCTAAACAATACCCAGAATGATATTTTTTGTATTTTTTGACTTATGAGTGAAAACGACAATCTGCTATGAAGAATATGCAATTCCTGAATCTCTCTAATATGCCACACACTAACTACAATGCATAAATCCACTACAAATCACTAAAAACTATACTATCTCACCACTAGTCGCTATCTTTCAAGCGAGAAGCAATGCCAAGCTAGGAGGCTTACATTCCTCGAAGCAATCCCAAAGCCAATCCAGCAGCATAACATTCCTGTAGACAAAAGATAGTCCAAATGAGAACCAAAGGCTTCCTTTTATAATTTCCCATTGACTCTTCTTGAAACCCTAATCTTCTTTTTGAGTTAAACCCTAATTCTCCAACAGGTGGCGTCCCACTTTTCCAAGCAAAACTTTGACTTTTAATATCACTTTATTTCTTCCTTGAAATTGGCATCCACTTTAAGCTTGGATTAAACTTCTTTATAAGAAATATAATTAATTTCCTTCAATGAAGCGCCACCCATAAGGATCATCTTTTAAAAAGAACTTAAAGTGAAGTTGTTAGGCCAAGGGGGGGCTCAATGTTAAAATATAACATTAGAACATGACTTAATTAAATTAATTCGAACTTCTCTCCAATGGTGCCCCGAAGCCAACAATGAGTAAGCCAACTGACCAGTCTGAAGTAGAAAGCCAACCGTGCCGAAACCAACAGGTTCACTGCCAGAAATAGAATTTACTAAAAATAGTAAATTCCTGAAGATACTCAGCATGCCAAGAAGAACATATCACTGCAAAGCTCTCTGAAAACCCAGAAAGAATTTGCCATTGAATCAACCAACCTCGAGCAAGAGCATCCTTCAAAACAAGAAACCCTAATTTTACCTTTCGAGTAGCTTACGGGTCTCCTGAATAGGCCAACGGTCACTGGAAAGATCATGCTCGAGAAGGGGACATTACATTTGTGGCTGACATGAGGAGATGTGATTTCATCTTGAGAGTCACATCTTTTATTAAGAGACATTTAATATTTGTTTATTAATTGAAGTCAACTTCCATTTATGAAGAGACGTGATTGCTTGTAGCCAACATCATATATGTTAGAGTCACAACTTTTGTATGGAGGCCGACATGAAGGATTTGAAGGGATGTGTCTCTCCCTTTCATTTTGTATATATGCTCGATGGACATTTCATTGTTGGCAATCAACTCATACTCATCCAATTCATTGTCCTCAAGTGTGAATTCTGTACAGGAGCAAATCTATATTCTAAGGAAGGCTGAGGGTTATTATCAGCGAATTACATTATCTTGTATTAGTGTTGCATTAGATTGTGGTGCTTCTAATTGGCCTTCATATCGGCCTCTTTTAAAGGAGACAATTCTTGTATACATTCAATATATAAGTGATATATTGTTGTTGGGTTTTTCTCCCTCAAGTGGAGGGTTTTCCTAGGGTATATGTTGTGTTATTGTCTATTTTTTAATTAATTTTTTGTGCTTTACATCTGATCATAAAACTAACATGGTATCAGAGCGGGTTTAAGGAAGATCTTGATCAGATTTAGTCTAGTAGTGATATCCTTCATTCTCTTTCTCATTTTTGATCTCATCTATCTTATCATCAAGATGGTGAACGGACTCAAGATCGAAGATAGACTTGAGGGAGCAACTAATTTCACATCTTGGAGATTCAGAGTTATGCTCACCTTGGAGGAAAATGAGTAAGCTGAGTTCATGGAGAGCAAAGTCCCCGAGCCTACTGATGAGGAAGAGAAGACTCAATGGAAGAAGAAAGACACTAAGGCGAAGAAGATGCTAGTTGATTCCGTGAAGAACCATATTGTTCCAATCATCTCCAAATTGAAGATGGCAAGAGAGATGCTTAAGACTTTGGAGGAGATGTATGAGATCAACAACACAAGCCATGCACTTGCATGAAAGCAACAACTTCATCATGTCAAGATGACAAAAGGAGAATCCGTCATTGCTTACTTCATGAATATTTCTGAGTTGAGAGATCAGCTCTCTGCTATTGGACATATTGTTGATGACAAGGATTTGACCATGTTGGCTCTTAATGGTCTTCCCTCATCTTGGGAGTCTTACATTCAAGGAATCAATGTGAGATCGAAACTTCCCAAGTTTGATCGTTTGAGGGTGGATTGTATTCAAGAAGATTCTAGGTTGGTTGAGAGAGGTATTGGTCAAAGCTCTACTAATGAATACATTCATGTTCTTGCCACTCAATCCTCGAAGAAGAAAGGGAAAGATGGAAAGAAAGGATATTTCAAGAGGAATAGAGATAAAGGAGCTGATGGTGCTCCTACATTCAAGAAGAAGAAGGACCTCTCCCAAGTCCAATGTTTTAGATGTGACAAGTATGGTCACTATGCAAAGGATTGTCCAACCAGGCCTAAGCAGTAGGCTTCCATTGCTGATGTTGATGAAATCTCTCTACAGAAGGATTCAGGTGGTTTCCTATTCTATTCAGCTCTTTCAAGCAGTGTGCCTACCGACAACAATACTTGGCTGATTGATAGTGGTGCCTCCCGCCATATTACCGGATTTAGAGAGCATCTAATTGATTTAGTGGAGAGATATTCTAGTGAACAAGTCATTATTGGAGATGATGCTAGTTATTCTGTGAAAGGAGTTGGGACCTCCTCTCTTCACTTGGATTCTGGCATTTCCTTGCAGCTGAGTGATGTGCTATTTGTTCCGAGCATCAAGCAAAACCTTGTCTCTATTTTAGCCTTGGAGGACAAGGGGTACCAAGTTGCATTTTCAGAAGGAAAAGTTCTTGCATGGACAAAGAACTCAAATATCAAGACTACTCGGGTGATTGGAGTTCGACATGAGAACCTCTATAGACTTTGCACTCATCCACTTCAGGCTTTGGTGCATGATTCATCAAGTTCGTATGAACTATGGCATAGAAGATTGGCTCACCTTCACTTTCGAGCACTACCTACCATGGAGAAGATGGTTTCAGGCCTTCCAAAACTCAACCAGGAGCATGAAGGTACTTGTAGAGGCTGCGCATTGGGTAAGAATACAAAAGGTCCATTCCATAGTAGTGAAAGTAGATCCAAATGTATTCTAGATCTTATTCATTCTGATTTATGTGGTCCAATGCCTGTTGCTTCTTTGAGTGGTTTCTTGTATTACATTATTTTTATTGATGACTACTCTAGAAAGACTTGGATTTGTTTCTTGAAATCTAAAGAATTTGTTATCTCTCAAAAACACAGGTTTGAACCACGAAAGGTTTCCAAGCTTTTACAACGTTTTAGGGTAACAGAACAAGGTTCAAAATAGTTAAACCTTCTACTCTCAAGGTGCTGGTAGACCTAGGCAGGTGTACCTATAACAAATAAACCAGACTTGATAATTGATATTCTCTTCATGCCATGATTTGTCCATGATGGCAGATTGAAATGGACAAAACAAAACCAATTTGGTATATATTCTATACCATTATTCAAAACTAAACCCTAATATTCTCAATTAACAGATGTAAAGAGTAATATATGGAGTCAAATGAAATTTGAAACAATTGACTTCTTTCTGGAGGTCATTCAAATTGTTTGGCATATTTCGTTCATAGCTAGTATAAACATGCAAGATTGTGATTATTAAGTATTTCTTATTGATCTAAATGAAATTCCTTGATTACTATGATTAATCAAAAGGATTTAATCCTTCCTTGAAAGAAACTATCAACCAATCACACAAATACGGCAAATACATACTGATAAATCAGACATAATCATGTTATGCTAATTTAGATAACCAAGCAACATCAATTTTAGAGACAACTTAAATAATTCTCTCAATTGGCACAACACAACAATTGACACCAGAATACGCCAGCAAATCAGATGATTTTCATTGATATCTCCATGGCTTCAAAACATACAACAGAGTCTCAGCCCTTTGAAACATGGTGTTCCACCGTATTTTCTATTCTCTATCCTATTCTACTATCACTGCATAATGTCTTCAAAATGAACATTTATACATTGAGAATATGAAAAGTCACAACCTTTCGGAAATAGGAAACATCAATTACAAAACAAAAGAAAGAGAATAATTAGGCTCTATTTAGCCATAAGTGAGTCTTATTGAGATGGTCCAAATAATCCCGACGCTCATATGTATCTGTATCTTCAACAGCATTCCGGATTGTGATTTCCATCTTGACCATTTCCTCAATTTGCTTGCTCACTTCTTCCAATGCTGTATCCTCTGTAGAAGCTATCTTCATGATTTCATCCAGCATTGACTCACATTCATTTTTCCACCTATCGGCTTTTTTCAATTCACCTTTATCATCAGAGAATGAAATCACAGTTTTCTCAGCAGCTGCAATCAACCCTTGCTCATCCCCTTGCAATTCACCATAAAAATTTTGATGGCAATTGATTATATGATTTGCAGCCTCAAGTGCAGAACTGCTAGCCTCATCACTTTGAGCCAACTCATGAAATTTCTCCATGATTCTTCCATCCATCCTTGTGTGCTCCTTCAATGTAGCAAGAGTGTAGAAACCCCTGTTTCCCCCTGATACGGAATCTGACTGAAGTTTGATGTCTTTCTGATGTTTTTAGGTTTTTTGCAATTTTTTGTGTTTTTTTGATGCAAAGATGAAAGGTACGATTTTGACAATAAATGGAAATAAATTTACTAAAAATCAAATGGCTCTGGAAATGCAACAATATCAATGCCAGTATCCTTTATTTCAACTTCTCTATGGATTACAATGATACCCAGATGAATACAATGAATTAAATGAAGAATTTTCAAAGTTTTAAAAACCTGGAGATTGCTGCAGCAGAGGTACAGAAATGTACGGCTGTGGTAAAGGATGGACTTTTCCCTCTGAAAGATGGTCTCTGGTGGTTCTCAGATAGTAGGCGCCTCCTCTGATGCAGGTTAGAAACCCCAACCAAAGGCGTCCCTTTTTTTAATGATGAGTACGGCTCTTCAAGAGGTACGGCCTGCTGGTAAAGTACGGCCTGTCAGGGCTGCAATTAATACTTGTACGGCTTCAACCAAATCAATGTATAATCCTCTGGAAATGGTGCGCCAAGGTGAGGAAACCCTGTCTGGACACAAACACTAAAGAATCTCTGACAAATACCAATCTCTGAAAGCTCTGTAGTTTTCTCTGAATAAGAAAACCTCTGTAGGCAATAAATCAAGTGATATTGCACACTCTCTAAATTGCTTCCCGCTGGAGATGGCTCGTTCTCCAAGGAATCGAACGTGAAACCCTAAGTCTCAGGCTCAGACCAAAATTGATCAATATCAAAAACTCAATAATCTCATAATGGCTCACTTCCCAATGCAAAAACCTCAAATACACTCAAAAGTGCGATTTGCTTGAAAATAGGGTTTTAATGAAATATTCATATTTTAATATTCTCAATTCTCCATAGTTCTCCACTGAATATTTAAATAATATTTAAATGTCAAACTGGCCCCCTTTTCATGATGGCGCACCCCTCAAGGAATAAACACTTAAGTTATAATATTAAATTATAACTTTATATTATAAACGTTAATTAATTAATATTTAATCAATACGATCAAATATTAATATCTCCCTCGTTTCTAACCCGATGATCGATCCGTCTGATGCTGACGAACTCTGAAGTGATTCCTGATGCCGCCACAGCCA
>VDFB02064888.1:0-20997 GCA_007258455.2 Sequoia sempervirens | reverse complement strand
CAAATATCCCTCCAACCATTTGTTTACTATCTCTGTTTGCCCATCCGTTTGAGGGTGATAACTAGTGCTTGGAGTAAGCACTGTACCACTCATTCTGAAGATCTCTTGCCAAAATGTGCTTAGGAACTTGCTGTCCCTATCACTCACAATGTTTCTAGGCAACCCATGCAACCTAAACACCTCATGAAAGAACAAATCAGCAACTTGAGCTGCTGAAAATGAGCTGGTAATAGCAAAGAAATGAGCAAATTTTGTCAATCTGTCTACCACAACATAGATACAATCTCTTCCTTGAACTTTGGGCAATCCGGTGATGAAGTCCATTGAGATGCTCTCCCACTTTTGGTTGGGAATGGGAAGAGGTTGCAGCAGACCAGCTGGAAGTGTATGCTCGTTTTTATTCATCTGACAAATAGGACACTCCTGGATGTATCGTTGAACTTCACTCTTCAACCCCTTCCAAGAAAACCTTTCTCGGATCTGCCTATAAGTCTTGAAGAATCCCTGATGACCAGCAAGTGGTATATCATGAAATGTCAACAAAATCTTCTTCTTTAGCTTAGAATCAGCCACCACAAAAATTCTCCCTTTGTATTGTATCAGCCCTTCAACTACCTTGTACCTTTCATCATGAAAAGTACCCTCCATAATGCTGGTTGCGAACTAATCTTTGGCATAATCAGCAAGCAAGGTATTCTTCCAATCAGTCGTAAGCTCACATAATGAGCTCAAATGAGGTCTTCTGGATAATGCATCAGCCACTATATTGTTTTTGCCCTTGACATACTCAATGTCAAAATCGTAAGCTTGAAGCTTACTCACCTACTTCTGCTGTCTTTCGTTCAAATCCTTTTGATGCATGAAATGCTTAAGACTATTGTGATCAGTTTTGACCACAAACTTACTCCCCACCAAGTACTGTCTGAACTTGGCTAATGCATGCATGATTGCAAGCATTTCCTTGTCATAAATAGAATAGGTCTTCTCCACTCCTCTTAATTTTCTGCTCTCGAACACGATGGGATGCTTATCTTGCATTAAAACAGCCCCAACACCTTCTCCGGATGCATCACATTGCAGCTCAAAGGGCTTGGAAAAATATGGAATTGCAAGAACAGGACATGAACTCATTATCTTCTTGAACTTATCAAAAGTACTTTGTGCCTTTTCTGACCAGCAAAAAGCTCCCTTTTTCGTAAGGTCAGTGAGAGGAGCAGCATTCTGAGAATAACCCTTAACAAACCTTCTGTAAAATCCACAAAGGCCCAAGAACCCTTTCAAGTGAGTTAGGTTCTCAGGAGGTGGCCAATCAACAATAGCCTTGATCTTTTCTGGATCAACCTTCACACCTTCGGCACTGATGATGTGACCAAGGTAAAGCAGCTCCGTCATTCCAAATTCACATTTGGATTCTTTGGCAAACAAGCTTTCTGATTCTAGGATGTTAAGCACTTCCTCCAAGTGCTTGAGATGCTCTTCCCAAGTCTTGCTAAAAATCAAGATGTCATCAAAAAATATTAGCACAAACTTCCTCAACTGCTTCTGGAAGACTCTGTTCATGCAGGATTGGAAGGTGGCAGGAGCATTAGTCAACCCAAATGGCATGACTAAGAACTCAAAGTGACCATAATGACATCTGAAGGCTGTTTTCTCCACATCAGATCCTCTCATTCGAATCTGATAGTAGCCCGACCTCAAATCTATCTTTGAAAAGAACTTAGCTCCATGTAGCTCATCAATGAGCTCATCTATCCTTGGAATTGGATATCGATTTTTGATGGTGCTTTGATTTAAAGCACGATAATCAACACACATCCGAATGGTACCGTCCTTCTTTACTAGAACAACAGCTGAGGCAAAGGGACTCTTACTAGGCCGAATGAAGCCCATCTCCAAGAGCTCCCTAATGTTCTTTTCGATCTCATCCTTTTGCTTTTTGGGGTACCGATAAGGAGTTGTGATTACTGGCTTGGCTCCTTCCTTGAGCTCTATGACATGTTCTGAACCTCGATCAGGAGGTGGTCCAGGAGGTAAATCGGCAAACACTTTACTCTTTTTAGTGAGTAAAGACTGAATATCTGGAGGATACTCTCTTTTCGTTTCAACTGGACTTGCTGGAAGAACCATGCACTCCGCAGCCCACTCCACTTGGTCATGACGTATCAACCTTGCCATCCTTTTGAATGACACAATCCGAGGACCACCATTTGACATGCCTCTCAACACCACCTTCTTTCCATCGGATTGAAATTTGAGTTCCATGGTTTGCAGATTTAAAGAGATCTCTCCAAGAGATCGCAGCCACTGAATGCCAAGGACAGCATCCGTATCTCCAATATTAACCACATAGAAGTCATCCTTGACTTCGTAATTGCCCAATTGCATTGACATGTTGGGAATCTTCTTGGTGCATGAGATGTGAAACCCATCAGCAACCATAACTCTGAAACCTTCAAAATCTTCTGTTTGCAGCCCCTTCTTTGCCACCACAACTTCGTCTATGAAGTTATGTGTTGCCCCAGTGTCAATTAGAGCAACTATACGCTGCCCCTTGATCATCCCACGAACTTTGAAAGACTCATTCTTTTGGAAGCTCGAAAGTTGAGCCAATGTACCACCACTTTCTTTTTCACTTTCGGATTCTTCTGGAGCCTTTTCTTCTTCACTGTCCTCAAAATCAGCTTGCTGATCAGAAAAATCAGAATTGCTTTCATCAGCTGTATAGTACTCAATTTGATGGATTTTAGCCCCCTTTGGACAAACATGATCTTGGGACCATTTTTCCCAGCAACGAAAACATAACCCCTTTCTTCGGAGTGCATTGATAGTCTCTGGATCCAATCTTGTGCCATGAGGTTTCTGCGGTTTAAACTCCTTATGGTGAGGCTTTTGATGAAACTTTTTCCCTCTATCACCCTTGTGAAATGATGGTTTGGAATGGAACTTTGCTTTGGGAGCAGCCCACTCCATGCTTCTAGCCTTCTTCATTGCCTCTTGTAAGGAAGGTGGATCGAAAGCTTTAACCCAACCTTTGAGTGGCTCCATCAAACCTTCGCTAAATAGGATCACTAATCTTCTCTCCGTGATTCCAGTGACCATTACTGAAAGTCTCTGAAACTCAGCTATGTAGGCATCAACAGTGCCATATTGCCTCAACTGTGCCAACTCCCTAAAATGCACCTCTGGATCCTTCTTCTCGAACCTCTCAATGAGTCTATTGGTGAACTCATCGTAGGTAGTGATAGACCCATGACCTAAGGTGACTAGGCCATGGTACCACCACTCATGCGCCACCCCATCTAGGTGTAGCGTAGCGAATTTAATCGCTTCTTCTTCAGCCATTGGTCTAAGAGCCAAGTAGTTGTCTAGCTTCTGTATCCAGGCTCGAGCAGAACTACTATCACTTCCATCAAAGTGGGGAAGCGTAACCTTGCTGATAGCTTGATGCAAGTCTCCTTGTGCTGGAGTTCTTCTTTGGTCGTAATTTCTCCCTTGGCCTCTATCCTTCCTTCTATACTCCATGTAATCATTGAAGGACATGTCAAGCTTGACCTCGTCAGGAAGGGTGTCATACTCCGTACGGCCTATCCTCAGCCTCTCCAAAGATGAAGTATTTTCTTCTGGATCAGGATGTGGGTTTGCTGGTGCCAAAAACGTGGGTTTGAAGGGTCTAGCAGAAATGTATGTGTTGCTCACCGAAGGTTGGGCAGCATGTCCATTGTGCTGGTTGGTAGCACTGTGCTCACCAGTATGCACAGCATTGTTCTGTGGGGTATTCTGACTCATTCTCCCCAACATGAGAGAAAACATATCTAGCAAAGCATCCATCTTCTTATCAAGCCCTTGACAAAGATTGGCCGAATTGTCTATTCCTTTCCCACTGTCACTTCTGGTGCCGAAAATCCTCTCATTACCCCCTGAAGTCCTTTCACTGTCCCCCATTTCTGTCTCCTGAGAAGACTCCCAATGAGCCCTCAAAACCTCTGATGCTGTCTGACCTTCTGGAACTTGATGCAACTGTGTCTGAACTGTATCCCTCTTGTAAACCCTTGCCAAGTACCTCTGTTCTCTGTCACTCATAGAATGCTGATTTCACAGGATGGCAGGATGCGTGGCTCTGATACCACTGAAATATACTGGACCAATTTTTTTCAAATTTTTCAAGGCAACTTACAATGAGTCAAGCACCCGTTAAGGTTAGTCAGAAAACCAAAACGATGTTGAAAGTAACTCTAACCTGAATGTACACCAGGATCCCGATATGGGCAAGGTGTGAGCATTGGTCAGAGGGTCTCAAAAGTAAATGCTGGAAAGAAACTCTAACCACGAGATGCGCCGGCGAACGACGAGCATTCGGTCAGAGGGTCCCTATCTAATGCAAACTGGAAAGTAGCTCAACACCAAGCATGTGCTACTCAGTCCATGATGGACAAGAGGCGACCATATGGCGGAGACTTTGAGTTTACAAAGCAAATTAAGAAAATAGGCGGCAAGCCAGCCTCTTCCACTTATTCAGTGGGCAGATACAAACATTGGAAATTGTAAGAATATTAAAATTGCTGAGAGTACTACTGTACAGCTTACAATATGTGAAGATTGCCTGCAATATCAAGTAAATACAGCTCTTTATCCTTAGCAATAACAAGTATGTCTTCCTCAATGAATTCCCTAAGCTTCCTATCACCTTCCCAACTCAAGAACCACTCAAAATGCAAACTGTTATGACTGTCACAAGGTCTGAAACTGGTAAACAGCAACACAGAATTAAATTGAAATGCTCACAACTCTCACAATTCTCAACCGTTTGACCCCAAATGAAATGCAACAGCCCTCTATGACCAAGGCGCCCAAGTGAGGACTGGAAAACTGACCCAATCTGCAGAATTTAATTTTATCTCAACTCCAATGCAAGTACAAAATGTACGGCCCCCTTGAGAAGGGCGATTTCTCTAAATAAAAATCCACACTTGCTTAAAAATTATGAAACTTGACAGAAAATGGCGCCCTACCAAGACCAGTCAGAATGTAAAGTACCCAGAATGAAATCTTTTTGTATTTTTGAATTATAAGTGAAAATGACAATCAGCTATGAACTCAGCAACCTCTGAAAATGACATGAAAATGCAAATAACTGAACTACCAATGCAAATAACTCTCAACAAAGCATACCTCACTACAAAATGCACTCAAACACAAGAAATATCTCCACTAGGTGCTGTCTCACAAGCACGAAGTCGAGCCAAGCTAGGAGGCATTCATTCCTCGAAGCAATCCTCTCACCATTTCGGCAGCATAACTTTACTCAAGACGTTGGATGATCAAACTGAAGACCAAGACCTCCTTTTATAACT
Source organism: Sequoia sempervirens (assembly GCA_007258455.2). Classification (NCBI taxonomy): domain Eukaryota; kingdom Viridiplantae; phylum Streptophyta; class Pinopsida; order Cupressales; family Cupressaceae; genus Sequoia; species Sequoia sempervirens. Next base: position 15,646 of record VDFB02064888.1, on the reverse strand, counting down.
TTGCAAAGGCACACTGGAAGCTTCTAGAAACCCTATTTTCAAATTTTAAAGTAACTCCTTTTCCCTCCAAGGATGGCGTCCCCTTTGTCTAGAAGCAATTTGACTTTTTAATTAAAATAATCTCCACCAAGGATGGGCGTACCTTTTCATACATTGGTTTTTGACTTAAGAATATAATGAAAAGTCTTCATGAAGCGCCACCCCTCAAGGACCCTCTTTTTAAAACAACATAAGTTCAATCACTAGGCCAAGGTGGGGTCAACAGCCAAATATAACATTATAATGTGACTTAATTAAAATTAATCCAACTTATCTCTCCAAATGAACCCCAAAACCAAAGTTGAGCAATCTAACTGAACATACTGAAGTAGAAGGTCAATCGAGCCGAAACCAACAGGACCACTGCCAGAAATAGAATTTACTAAAAATAGTAAATTCGTGAAAGTGCTCAGAATGCCAAAACGAACACATCACCGAAAAGCTCACGAAAAACCCAGAAGGAATCCGCAATTCAAACGCCAATCCGTGAGCACAAGAAACCACCAGCCAAGAAACCCTAATTTCACTACCGGAAAGCCTACGGGTCTCCAGAATAGGCTAACGGTAAATCAGAAGAAGTCATGCTCGAGAAGGGGACATTACAGTCCGCCCTCCCCAAGATTGCTTGTCCTCAAGCAATTGTAAACTCGGATGCTGCAGAATCTCTTCATTTTCCCAAGTTGCATCCTCCATGGGCAAGTTCCTCCACTTCACCAAATACTCTCTGATAGTTCTTTTCCTCAAAGAACGCTCTCTGGAATCAAGAATCTCCTCAGGAATCAAAACTAACTGTCCTTCTTCATCCAAGGGTGGCAATTGAGATGAAGCAATAACGTTGTGCCCGAGTGCCTTCTTGAGGCGAGACACATGGAATACATTATGCACTTTGCTACTCGAAGGCAGCTCCAACTCGTAAGCTACAGCTCCCACCTTTCTGATAACCTTGAACGGACCATAAAAGCGAGGCTTAAGCTTCTCCGCTCCACTCTTCTTGGGAGTAGACTGTCTATACGGCTGTAATCGGAGATAAACCATATCTCCAACCTCAAAAGAGCGCTCAACACGCCGCTGATCAGCGTACATCTTTTGCTGATTCTGTGCAATCTGCAAATTGTTCTTCAAGGATTTCAATATATCTTGACTTTGCTGTAACATATCCTTGGCTAGAGGGGCTTTGCTATCTCCAAACACCAAATCTGCAAAGCTAGGGGCCTCATAACCATAAAGAGCCATGAATGGTGACATCCTTATCGACATGTGGAAGGAGGAGTTGTAGCAGTATTCTCCCAAGTGAAGCCATTTCACCCATGCCCTTTGCTGTTCTGAAACATAATTCCTCAAATATCCCTCCAACCATTTGTTTACTATCTCTGTTTGCCCATCCGTTTGAGGGTGATAACTAGTGCTTGGAGTAAGCACTGTACCACTCATTCTGAAGATCTCTTGCCAAAATGTGCTTAGGAACTTGCTATCCCTATCACTCACAATGTTTCTAGGCAACCCATGCAACCTAAACACCTCATGAAAGAACAGATCAGCAACTTGAGCTGCTGAAAATGAGCTGGTAATAGCAAAGAAATGAGCAAATTTTGTCAATCTGTCTACCACAACATAGATACAATCTCTTCCTTGAACTTTGGGCAATCCTGTGATGAAGTCCATTGAGATGCTCTCCCACTTTTGGTTGGGAATGGGAAGAGGTTGCAGCAGACCAGCTGGAAGTGTATGCTCATTTTTATTCATCTGACAAATAGGACACTCCTGAATGTATCGTTGAACTTCACTCTTCAACCCCTTCCAAGAAAACCTTTCTCGGATCTGCCTATAAGTCTTGAAGAATCCCTGATGACCAGCAAGTGGTATATCATGAAATGTCAACAAAATCTTCTTCTTTAGCTTAGAATCAGCCACCACAAAAATTCTCCCTTTGTATTGTATCAGCCCTTCAACTACCTTGTACCTTTCATCATGAAAAGTACCCTCCATAATGCTGGTTGCGAACTGATCTTTGGCATAATCAGCAAGCAAGGTATTCTTCCAATCAGTCGTAAGCTCACATAATGAGCTCAAATGAGGTCTTCTGGATAATGCATCAGCCACTATATTGTTTTTGCCCTTGACATACTCAATGTCAAAATCGTAAGCTTGAAGCTTACTCACCCACTTCTGCTGTCTTTCGTTCAAATCCTTTTGATGCATGAAATGCTTAAGACTATTGTGATCAGTTTTGACCACAAACTTACTCCCCACCAAGTACTGTCTGAACTTGGCTAATGCATGCATGATTGCAAGCATTTCCTTGTCATAAATAGAATAGGTCTTCTCAACTCCTCTTAATTTTCTGCTCTCGAACACGATGGGATGCTTATCTTGCATTAAAACAGCCCCAACACCTTCTCCGGATGCATCACATTGCAGCTCAAAGGGCTTGGAAAAATCTGGAATTGCAAGAACAGGACATGAACTCATTATCTTCTTGAACTTATCAAAAGTACTTTGTGCCTTTTCTGACCAGCAAAAAGCTCCCTTTTTCGTAAGGTCAGTGAGAGGAGCAGCATTCTGAGAATAACCCTTAACAAACCTTCTGTAAAATCCACAAAGGCCCAAGAACCCTTTCAAGTGAGTTAGGTTCTCAGGAGGTGGCCAATCAACAATAGCCTTGATCTTTTCTGGATCAACCTTCACACCTTCGGCACTGATGATGTGACCAAGGTAAAGCAGCTCCGTCATTCCAAATTCACATTTGGATTCCTTGGCAAACAAGCTTTCTGATTCTAGGATGTTAAGCACTTCCTCCAAGTGCTTGAGATGCTCTTCCCAAGTCTTGCTAAAAATCAAGATGTCATCAAAAAATATTAGCACAAACTTCCTCAACTGCTTCTGGAAGACTCTGTTCATGCAGGATTGGAAGGTGGCAGGAGCATTAGTCAACCCAAATGGCATGACTAAGAACTCAAAGTGACCATAATGACATCTGAAGGCTGTTTTCTCCACATCAGATCCTCTCATTCGAATCTGATAGTAGCCCGACCTCAAATCTATCTTTGAAAAGAACTTAGCTCCATGTAGCTCATCAATGAGCTCATCTATCCTTGGAATTGGATATCGATTTTTGATGGTGCTTTGATTTAAAGCACGATAATCAACACACATCCGAATGGTACCGTCCTTCTTCTTTACTAGAACAACAGCTGAGGCAAAGGGACTCTTACTAGGCCGAATGAAGCCCATCTCCAAGAGCTCCCTAATGTTCTTTTCGATCTCATCCTTTTGCTTTTTGGGGTACCGATAAGGAGTTGTGATTACTGGCTTGGCTCCTTCCTTGAGCTCTATGACATGTTCTGAACCTCGATCAGGAGGTGGTCCAGGAGGTAAATCGGCAAACACTTTACTCTTTTTAGTGAGTAAAGACTGAATATCTGGAGGATACTCTCTTTTCGTTTCAACTGGACTTGCTGGAAGAACCATGCACTCCGCAGCCCACTCCACTTGGTCATGACGTATCAACCTTGCCATCCTTTTGAATGACACAATCCGAGGACCACCATTTGACATGCCTCTCAACACCACCTTCTTTCCATCGGATTGGAATTTGAGTTCCATGGTTTGCAGATTTAAAGAGATCTCTCCAAGAGATCGCAGCCACTGAATGCCAAGGACAGCATCCGTATCTCCAATACTAACCACATAGAAGTCATCCTTGACTTCGTAATTGCCCAATTGCATTGACATGTTGGGAATCTTCTTGGTGCATGAGATGTGAAACCCATCAGCAACCATCACTCTGAAACCTTCAAAGTCTTCTGTTTGCAGCCCCTTCTTTGCCACCACAACTTCGTCTATGAAGTTATGTGTTGCCCCAGTGTCAATTAGCGCAACTATACGTTGCCCCTTGATCATCCCACGAACTTTGAAAGACTCATTCTTTTGAAAGCTCGAAAGTTGAGCCAATGTACCACTACTTTCTTTTTCACTTTCGGATTCTTCTGGAACCTTTTCTTCTTCGCTGTCCTCAAAATCAGCTTGCTGATCAGAAAAATCAGAATTGCTTTCATCAGCTGTATAGTACTCGATTTGATGGATTTTAGCCCCCTTTGGACAAACATGATCTTGGGACCATTTTTCCCAACAACGAAAACATAACCCCTTTCTTCGGAGTTCATTGATAGTCTCTGGATCCAATCTTGTGCCATGAGGTTTCTGCTGTTTAAATTCTTTATGGTGAGGTTTTTGATGAAACTTCTTCCCTCTGTCACCCTTGTGAAATGATGGTTTGGAATGGAACTTTGCCTTGGGAGCAGCCCACTCCATGCTTCTAGCCTTCTTCATTGCTTCTTGTAAGGAAGGTGGGTCGAAAGCTTTAACCCAACCCTTGAGTGGCTCCATCAATCCTTCGCTAAATAGGATCACTAATCTTCTCTCCGTGATTCCTGTGACCATCACTGAAAGTCTTTGAAACTCAGCTATGTAGGCATCAACAGTTCCATATTGCCTCAACTGTGCCAACTCCCTAAAATGCACCTCTGGATCCTTCTTCTCGAACCTCTCAATGAGTCTATTGGTGAACTCATCGTAGGTAGTGATAGACCCATGACCTAAGGTGACTAGGCCATGGTACCACCACTCATGCGCCACCCCGTCTAGGTGTAGCGTAGCGAATTTAATCGCTTCTTCTTCAGCCATTGGTCTAAGAGCCAAGTAGTTGTCTAGCTTCTGTATCCAGGCTCGAGCAGAACTACTATCACTTCCATCAAAGTGGGGAAGCGTAACCTTGCTGATAGCTTGATGCAAGTCTCCTTGTGCTGGAGTTCTTCTTTGGTCGTAATTTCTCCCTTGGCCTCTATCCTTCCTTCTATACTCCATGTAATCATTGAAGGACATGTCAAGCTTGACCTCATCAGGAAGGGTGTCATACTCCGTACGGCCTATCCTCAGCCTCTCCAAGGATGAAGTATTTTCTTCTGGATCAGGATGTGGGTTTGCTGGTGCCAAAAACGTGGGTTTGAAGGGTCTAGCAGAAATGTATGTGTTGCTCACCGAAGGTTGGGCAGCATGTCCATTGTGCTGGTTGGTAGCACTGTGCTCACCAGTATGCACTGCATTGTTCTGTGGGGTATTCTGACTCATTCTCCCCAACATGAGAGAAAACATATCTAGCAAAGCATCCATCTTCTTATCAAGCCCTTGACAAAGATTGGCCGAATTGTCTATTCCTTTCCCACTGTCACTTCTGGTGCCGAAAATCCTCTCATTACCCCCTGAAGTCCTTTCACTGTCCCCCATTTCTGTCTCCTGAGAAGACTCCCAATGAGCCCTCAAAACCTCTGATGCTGTCTGACCTTTTGGAACTTGATGCAACTGTGTCTGAACTGTATCCCTCTTGTAAACCCTTGCCAAGTACCTCTGTTCTCTGTCACTCATAGAATGCTGATTTCACAGGATGGCAGGATGCGTGGCTCTGATACCACTGAAATATACCGGACCAATTTTTTCAAATTTTTCAAGGCAACTTACAATGAGTCAAGCACCCGTTAAGGTTAGTCAGAAAACCAAAACGATGCTGAAAGTAACTCTAACCTGAATGTACACCAGGATCCCGATATGGGCAAGGTGTGAGCATTGGTCAGAGGGTCTCAAAAGTAAATGCTGGAAAGAAACTCTAACCACGAGATGCGCCGGCGAACGACGAGCATTCGGTCAGAGGGTCCCTATCTAATGCAAAACTGGAAAGTAGCTCAACACCAAGCATGTGCTACTCAGTCCATGATGGACAAGAGGCGACCATATGGCGGAGACTTTGAGTTTACAAAGCAAATTAAGAAAATAGGCGGCAAGCCAGCCTCTTCCACTTATTCAGTGGGCAGATACAAACATTGGAAATTGTAAGAATATTAAAATTGCTGACAGTACTACTGTACAGCTTACAATATGTGAAGATTGCCTGCAATATCAAGTAAATACAGCTCTTTATCTTTAGCAATAACAAGTATGTCTTCCTCAATGAATTCCCTAAGCTTCCTATCACCTTCCCAACTCAAGAACCACTCAAAATGCAAACTGTTATGACTGTCACAAGGTCTGAAACTGGTAAACAGCAACACAGAATTAAATTGAAATGCTCACAACTCTCACAATTCTCAACCGTTTGACCCCAAATGAAATGCAACAGCCCTCTATGATCAAGGCGCCCAAGTGAGAACTAGAAAACTGACCCAATCTGCAGAACTTAATTTTATCTCAACTCCAATGCAAGTACAAAATGTACGGCCCCCTTGAGAAGGGCGATTTCTCTCAATAAAAATCCACACTTGCTTAAAAATTATGAAACTTGACAGAAAATGGCGCCCTACCAAGACAAGTCAGAATGTAAAGTACCCAGAATGAAATCTTTTTGTATTTTTGAATTATAAGTGAAAATGACAATCAGCTATGAACTCAGCAACCTCTGAAAATGACATGAAAATGCAAATAACTGAACTACCAATGCAAATAACTCTCAACAAAGCATACCTCACTACAAAATGCACTCAAACACAAGAAATATCTCCACTAGGTGCTGTCTCACAAGCACGAAGTCGAGCCAAGCTAGGAGGCATTCATTCCTCGAAGCAATCCTCTCACCATTTCGGCAGCATAACTTTACTCAAGACGTTGGATGATCAAACTGAAGACCAAGACCTCCTTTTATAACTTTGCAAAGGCACACTGGAAGCTTCTAGAAACCCTATTTTCAAATTTTAAAGTAACTCCTTTTCCCTCCAAGGATGGCGTCCCCTTTGTCTAGAAGCAATTTGACTTTTTAATTAAAATAATCTTCACCAAGGATGGGCGTACCTTTTCATACATTGGTTTTTGACTTAAGAATATAATGAAAAGTCTTCATGAAGCGCCACCCCTCAAGGACCCTCTTTTTAAAACAACATAAGTTCAATCACTAGGCCAAGGTGGGGTCAACAGCCAAATATAACATTATAATGTGACTTAATTAAAATTAATCCAACTTATCTCTCCAAATGAACCCCAAAACCAAAGTTGAGCAATCTAACTGAACATACTGAAGTAGAAGGTCAATCGAGCCGAAACCAACAGGACCACTGCCAGAAATAGAATTTACTAAAAATAGTAAATTCGTGAAAGTGCTCAGAATGCCAAAACGAACACATCACCGAAAAGCTCACGAAAAACCCAGAAGGAATCCGCAATTCAAACGCCAATCCGTGAGCACAAGAAACCACCAGCCAAGAAACCCTAATTTCACCACCGGAAAGCCTACGGGTCTCCAGAATAGGCTAACGGTAAATCAGAAGAAGTCATGCTCGAGAAGGGGACATTACAGTCCGCCCTCCCCAAGATTGCTTGTCCTCAAGCAATTGTAAACTCGGGTGCTGCAGAATCTCCTCATTTTCCCAAGTTGCATCCTCCATGGGCAAGTTCCTCCATTTCACCAAATACTCTCGGATAGTTCTTTTCCTCAAAGAACGCTCTCTGGAATCAAGAATCTCCTCAGGAATCAAAACTAACTGTCCTTCTTCATCCAAAGGTGGCAATTGAGATGAAGCAATAACGTTGTGACCGAGTGCCTTCTTGAGGCGAGACACATGGAATACATTATGTACTCTGCTACTCGAAGGCAGCTCCAACTCGTAGGCAACAGCTCCCACCTTTCTGATAACCTTGAACGGACCATAGAAGCGAGGCTTAAGCTTCTCCACTCCACTCTTCTTGAGAGTAGACTGTCTATAGGGCTGTAATCGGAGATAAACCATATCTCCAACCTCAAAAGAGCGCTCAACACGCCGCTGATCAGCGTACATCTTTTGCTGATTCTGAGCAATCTGCAAATTGTTCTTCAAGGATTTCAATATATCTTGGCTTTGCTGTAACATATCCTTGGCTAGAGGGGCTTTGCTATCTCCAAACACCAAATCTGCAAAGCTAGGGGCCTCATAACCATAAAGAGCCATGAATGGTGACATCCTTATCGACATGTGGAAGGAGGAGTTGTAGCAGTATTCTCCCAAGTGAAGCCATTTCACCCATGCCCTTTGCTGTTCTGAAACATAATTCCTCAAATATCCCTCCAACCATTTGTTTACTATCTCTGTTTGCCCATCCGTTTGAGGGTGATAACTAGTGCTTGGAGTAAGCACTGTACCACTCATTCTGAAGATCTCTTGCCAAAATGTGCTTAGGAACTTGCTGTCCCTATCACTCACAATGTTTCTAGGCAACCCATGCAACCTAAACACCTCATGAAAGAACAGATCAGCAACTTGAGCTGCTGAAAATGAGCTGGTAATAGCAAAGAAATGAGCAAATTTTGTCAATCTGTCTACCACAACATAGATACAATCTCTTCCTTGAACTTTGGGCAATCCTGTGATGAAGTCCATTGAGATGCTCTCCCACTTTTGGTTGGGAATGGGAAGAGGTTGCAGCAGACCAGCTGGAAGTGTATGCTCATTTTTATTCATCTGACAAATAGGACACTCCTGAATGTATCGTTGAACTTCACTCTTCAACCCCTTCCAAGAAAACCTTTCTCGGATCTGCCTATAAGTCTTGAAGAATCCCTGATGACCAGCAAGTGGTATATCATGAAATGTCAACAAAATCTTCTTCTTTAGCTTAGAATCAGCCACCACAAAAATTCTCCCTTTGTATTGTATCAGCCCTTCAACTACCTTGTACCTTTCATCATGAAAAGTACCCTCCATAATGCTGGTTGCGAACTGATCTTTGGCATAATCAGCAAGCAAGGTATTCTTCCAATCAGTCGTAAGCTCACATAATGAGCTCAAATGAGGTCTTCTGGATAATGCATCAGCCACTATATTGTTTTTGCCCTTGACATACTCAATGTCAAAATCGTAAGCTTGAAGCTTACTCACCCACTTCTGCTGTCTTTCGTTCAAATCCTTTTGATGCATGAAATGCTTAAGACTATTGTGATCAGTTTTGACCACAAACTTACTCCCCACCAAGTACTGTCTGAACTTGGCTAATGCATGCATGATTGCAAGCATTTCCTTGTCATAAATAGAATAGGTCTTCTCAACTCCTCTTAATTTTCTGCTCTCGAACACGATGGGATGCTTATCTTGCATTAAAACAGCCCCAACACCTTCTCCGGATGCATCACATTGCAGCTCAAAGGGCTTGGAAAAATCTGGAATTGCAAGAACAGGACATGAACTCATTATCTTCTTGAACTTATCAAAAGTACTTTGTGCCTTTTCTGACCAGCAAAAAGCTCCCTTTTTCGTAAGGTCAGTGAGAGGAGCAGCATTCTGAGAATAACCCTTAACAAACCTTCTGTAAAATCCACAAAGGCCCAAGAACCCTTTCAAGTGAGTTAGGTTCTCAGGAGGTGGCCAATCAACAATAGCCTTGATCTTTTCTGGATCAACCTTCACACCTTCGGCACTGATGATGTGACCAAGGTAAAGCAGCTCCGTCATTCCAAATTCACATTTGGATTCCTTGGCAAACAAGCTTTCTGATTCTAGGATGTTAAGCACTTCCTCCAAGTGCTTGAGATGCTCTTCCCAAGTCTTGCTAAAAATCAAGATGTCATCAAAAAATATTAGCACAAACTTCCTCAACTGCTTCTGGAAGACTCTGTTCATGCAGGACTGGAAGGTGGCAGGAGCATTAGTCAACCCAAATGGCATGACTAAGAACTCAAAGTGACCATAATGACATCTGAAGGCTGTTTTCTCCACATCAGATCCTCTCATTCGAATCTGATAGTAGCCCGACCTCAAATCTATCTTTGAAAAGAACTTAGCTCCATGTAGCTCATCAATGAGCTCATCTATCCTTGGAATTGGATAACGATTTTTGATGGTGCTTTGATTCAAAGCACGATAATCAACACACATCCGAATGGTACCGTCCTTCTTCTTTACTAGAACAACAGCTGAGGCAAAGGGACTCTTACTAGGCCGAATGAAGCCCATCTCCAAGAGCTCCCTAATGTTCTTTTCGATCTCATCCTTTTGCTTTTTGGGGTACCGATAAGGAGTTGTGATTACTGGCTTGGCTCCTTCCTTGAGCTCTATGACATGTTCTGAACCTCGATCAGGAGGTGGTCCAGGAGGTAAATCGGCAAACACTTTACTCTTTTTAGTGAGTAAAGACTGAATATCTGGAGGATACTCTCTTTTCGTTTCAACTGGACTTGCTGGAAGAACCATGCACTCCGCAGCCCACTCCACTTGGTCATGACGTATCAACCTTGCCATCCTTTTGAATGACACAATCCGAGGACCACCATTTGACATGCCTCTCAACACCACCTTCTTTCCATCGGATTGGAATTTGAGTTCCATGGTTTGCAGATTTAAAGAGATCTCTCCAAGAGATCGCAGCCACTGAATGCCAAGGACAGCATCCGTATCTCCAATACTAACCACATAGAAGTCATCCTTGACTTCGTAATTGCCCAATTGCATTGACATGTTAGGAATCTTCTTGGTGCATGAGATGTGAAACCCATCAGCAACCATAACTCTGAAACCTTCAAAATCCTCTGTTTGCAGCCCCTTCTTTGCCACCACAACTTCGTCTATGAAGTTATGTGTTGCCCCAGTGTCAATTAGAGCAACTATACGCTGCCCCTTGATCATCCCACGAACTTTGAAAGACTCATTCTTTTGGAAGCTCGAAAGTTGAGCCAATGTACCACTACTTTCTTTTTCACTTTCGGATTCTTCTGGAGTCTTTTCTTCTTCGCTGTCCTCAAAATCAGCTTGCTGATCAGAAAAATCAGAATTGCTTTCATCAGCTGTATAGTACTCAATTTGATGGATTTTAGCCCCTTTTGGACAAACATGATCTTGGGACCATTTTTCCCAGCAACGAAAACATAACCCCTTTCTTCGGAGTTCATTGATAGTCTCTGGATCCAATCTTGTGCCATGAGGTTTCTGCTGTTTAAATTCTTTATGGTGAGGCTTTTGATGAAACTTCTTCCCTCTGTCACCCTTGTGAAATGATGGTTTGGAATGGAACTTTGCCTTGGGAGCAGCCCACTCCATGCTTCTAGCCTTCTTCATTGCTTCTTGTAAGGAAGGTGGGTCGAAAGCTTTAACCCAACCCTTGAGTGGCTCCATCAATCCTTCGCTAAATAGGATCACTAATCTTCTCTCCGTGATTCCTGTGACCATCACTGAAAGTCTTTGAAACTCAGCTATGTAGGCATCAACAGTACCATATTGCCTCAACTGTGCCAACTCCCTAAAATGCACCTCTGGATCCTTCTTCTCGAACCTCTCAATGAGTCTATTGGTGAACTCATCGTAGGTAGTGATAGACCCATGACCTAAGGTGACTAGGCCATGGTACCACCACTCATGCGCCACCCCATCTAGGTGTAGCGTAGCGAATTTAATCGCTTCTTCTTCAGCCATTGGTCTAAGAGCCAAGTAGTTGTCTAGCTTCTGTATCCAGGCTCGAGCAGAACTACTATCACTTCCATCAAAGTGGGGAAGCGTAACCTTGCTGATAGCTTGATGCAAGTCTCCTTGTGCTGGAGTTCTTCTTTGGTCGTAATTTCTCCCTTGGCCTCTATCCTTCCTTCTATACTCCATGTAATCATTGAAGGACATGTCAAGCTTGACCTCGTCAGGAAGGGTGTCATACTCCGTACGGCCTATCCTCAGCCTCTCCAAGGATGAAGTATTTTCTTCTGGATCAGGATGTGGGTTTGCTGGTGCCAAAAACGTGGGTTTGAAGGGTCTAGCAGAAATGTATGTGTTGCTCACCGAAGGTTGGGCAGCATGTCCATTGTGCTGGTTGGTAGCACTGTGCTCACCAGTATGCACTGCATTGTTCTGTGGGGTATTCTGACTCATTCTCCCCAACATGAGAGAAAACATATCTAGCAAAGCATCCATCTTCTTATCAAGCCCTTGACAAAGATTGGCCGAATTGTCTATTCCTTTCCCACTGTCACTTCTGGTGCCGAAAATCCTCTCATTACCCCCTGAAGTCCTTTCACTGTCCCCCATTTCTGTCTCCTGAGAAGACTCCCAATGAGCCCTCAAAACCTCTGATGCTGTCTGACCTTCTGGAACTTGATGCAACTGTGTCTGAACTGTATCCCTCTTGTAAACCCTTGCCAAGTACCTCTGTTCTCTGTCACTCATAGAATGCTGATTTCACAGGATGGCAGGATGCGTGGCTCTGATACCACTGAAATATACCGGACCAATTTTTTCAAATTTTTCAAGGCAACTTACAATGAGTCAAGCACCCGTTAAGGTTAGTCAGAAAACCAAAACGATGCTGAAAGTAACTCTAACCTGAATGTACACCAGGATCCCGATATGGGCAAGGTGTGAGCATTGGTCAGAGGGTCTCAAAAGTAAATGCTGGAAAGAACTCTAACCACGAGATGCGCCGACGAACGACGAGCATTCGGTCAGAGGGTCCCTATCTAATGCAAAACTGGAAAGTAGCTCAACACCAAGCATGTGCTACTCAGTCCATGATGGACAAGAGGCGACCATATGGCGGAGACTTTGAGTTTACAAAGCAAATTAAGAAAATAGGCGGCAAGCCAGCCTCTTCCACTTATTCAGTGGGCAGATACAAACATTGGAAATTGTAGGAATATTAAAATTGCTGACAGTACTACTGTACAGCTTACAATATGTGAAGATTGCCTGCAATATCAAGTAAATACAGCTCTTTATCTTTAGCAATAACAAGTATGTCTTCCTCAATGAATTCCCTAAGCTTCCTATCACCTTCCCAACTCAAGAACCACTCAAAATGCAAACTGTTATGACTGTCACAAGGTCTGAAACTGGTAAACAGCAACACAGAATTAAATTGAAATGCTCACAACTCTCACAATTCTCAACCGTTTGACCCCAAATGAAATGCAACAGCCCTCTATGACCAAGGCGCCCAAGTGAGGACTGGAAAACTGACCCAATCTGCAGAATTTAATTTTATCTCAACTCCAATGCAAGTACAAAATGTACGGCCCCCTTGAGAAGGGCGATTTCTCTAAATAAAAATCCACACTTGCTTAAAAATTATGAAACTTGACAGAAAATGGCGCCCTACCAAGACAAGTCAGAATGTAAAGTACCCAGAATGAAATCTTTTTGTATTTTTGAATTATAAGTGAAAATGACAATCAGCTATGAACTCAGCAACCTCTGAAAATGACATGAAAATGCAAATAACTGAACTACCAATGCAAATAACTCTCAACAAAGCATACCTCACTACAAAATGCACTCAAACACAAGAAATATCTCCACTAGGTGCTGTCTCACAAGCACGAAGTCGAGCCAAGCTAGGAGGCATTCATTCCTCGAAGCAATCCTCTCACCATTTCGGCAGCATAACTTTACTCAAGACGTTGGATGATCAAACTGAAGACCAAGACCTCCTTTTATAACTTTGCAAAGGCACACTGGAAGCTTCTAGAAACCCTATTTTCAAATTTTAAAGTAACTCCTTTTCCCTCCAAGGATGGCGTCCCCTTTGTCTAGAAGCAATTTGACTTTTTAATTAAAATAATCTTCACCAAGGATGGGCGTACCTTTTCATACATTGGTTTTTGACTTAAGAATATAATGAAAAGTCTTCATGAAGCGCCACCCCTCAAGGACCCTCTTTTAAAACAACATAAGTTCAATCACTAGGCCAAGGTGGGGTCAACAGCAAAATATAACATTATAATGTGACTTAATTAAAATTAATCCAACTTATCTCTCCAAATGAGCCCCAAAACCAAAGTTGAGCAATCCAACTGAGCATACTGAAGTAGAAGGTCAATCGAGCCGAAACCAACAGGACCACTGCCAGAAATAGAATTTACTAAAAATAGTAAATTCGTGAAAGTGCTCAGAATGCCAAAACGAACACATCACCGAAAAGCTCACGAAAAACCCAGAAGGAATCCGCAATTCAAACGCCAATCCGTGAGCACAAGAAACCACCAGCCAAGAAACCCTAATTTCACCACCGGAAAGCCTACGGGTCTCCAGAATAGGCTAACGGTAAATCAGAAGAAGTCATGCTCGAAGGGACATTCACAGGGCCCGCATCGAGGACATCTACTTGGCGGTAATGAGTAATGAATTCCAAATCAAGTGTGTTCCAATGCTTAGTCAACAGAATCTTAAATAGATTTCTCAGTGCCTTTTCAAGAAGCTTCTAGAAGAATATTATTTTATTCCTCAAGTGACTTCTATTATATTATTATTTTATTTTTAAATCACTTAAGTCACTTTAATATTAAATTAATTAAATAAAATAAGTCATCCCTCAAATGGTCTCTCACACCCTCAGGAAGCTGAAACAAAAGAAGCTACGCTCTCCAATGCCCAAGAAAACAGAAACCCTGGTTTCCTCTTCTTCCAAAGCAACGCTTTCAAAATGCACAAGTGTCGTGAATGAAAAAGAATAATCAATTTGCTTTTGTTGAAAGCTTATATATGCCTCATGAAAAGCTCAACCCCCAAGATAGCTTTTTTGACTTAAAAATATATTATAATATTGCTTTTGAAATGACTTTATTAAATTTCCTTACATGGGCGCCCAAACCAAAGTACTTTATGATTTAACTTATAATAATTAAATGGCCCCGCAAATATAAAGCTATTAAATCATTATGTTATGTACTTTTTTTAATAATTAATTATTATTAAAGCTTAACTTAAATAATAATTAAAAATAACATATCTTTCTCATTAAACATCATTTCTTGATTTCGTCTGAACCAGGAGGTCAACCACTACATCCATTGTGCATCCAGGTGCCTTTCCAAAAATAGTAACACTAGACTCTGACGATCGGGTGATTTACTATAAATAGTAAGTGTGCACAAACTGAATCCAAACCAACTCCCAAAGGCGAATCTTGAATTACCCCAAACTCCGAAGAAGAAAACACCTCGAAAGTGCCACCAGAGAATCTGACAACTCCCACTCAGGACCCTCTAACCAACTCCATTAGCCTACAAGTGTCAGATAATAGGCTAATCCTGAAAACTCTGATGCCCATGAAAAAGGGGACATTACATTCACAGTCCAGTTTCAGACAATTTTTACACAGCAGCAAATGGATATGTCTGAAATGTATTTTTAAGAGTGCTGTGGTGCATTTGGATATTATAAAAATCTTATTTAATGGCTGTACAACTTCTGTGATTAATCTGAAATATATTCCAGCTTGTGGGTGTTTCAAATAGTTTAAGTTTCTAGCACATTTCATTTCAAAAAATATCTCTATTTGTTGACATTGTCATTATTCTTCAATATTTCAACATCAAACTGCAAACACATCAAAATAAAAATAAAAAATTAGGGTGGATATTACAATGCGTATGCAATATAGAAAGGTAATCATTTGCTTATCTAGTGGGAAATACAATGGCACTTCCACTTTTCAATGGGAAAGTTTATACAATATTTGAAAACATTAAAGCATGCTTCTTCCACTTCCTAGTGGTGATTGATTACAATAAGGCCACTTGTTCAATGGGGTGAGTGTCAGCAATAATCAAATAGGTTCACTGGCAATACTACCATCCAGTGTTACAATGTTAGATTAATTAAAAACACTATTATAAAATGAGCTA
>VDFB02064887.1:0-24554 GCA_007258455.2 Sequoia sempervirens | reverse complement strand
TGGCTTGAACATAGACCCATGGCTTAGAATAGAAATTCCGTAGAATCCTTGTGAGGAGAGACCTCATCCACATACACAAATGAAGCATGTTGATTAGTCCTGGTTGGGAAATCCTTTGCATAGTGACCAAACTTGTCACAATGAAAACATTGAACGCATGATAGATCCTTCTTCTTCTTGAATGCAGGAGCACCATCTGACCCTTTATCTCTATTCCTCTTGAATTATCCTTTCTTTCCTCCTTTTCCTTTCTTCTCTAAGGATTGAACAGAAAGAACATGAATGTCTTCATTTGTAGAGCTTCGACCAATACCTCTCGCAACCAACCTAGACTCTTCTTGAATACAATCTGCCCTCAAACGATCAAACTTGGGAAGTTTCGATCTTGCACTGATTCCTTGACTGTAAGACTCCCAAGATGAAGGAAGACCATTAAGAGCCAACATGGTCAAATCTTTGACATCAACACTATGACCAATAGTAGAGAGCTAATCTCTCAATTCAGAAATCTTCATGAAGTAAGTGATGACGGATTCTCCTTCTACCATCTTAACATGATGAATTTGTTGCTTTAATGCAAGTGCATAGCTTGTGTTTTTGATCTCATACATCTCCTCCAAATTCTTAAGCATCTCTCTTATTGTCTTCAACTTAGAGATGATTGGAACAATATGGTCCTTCACAAAATCAACTAACATCTTCACCTTAGTATCTTTCTTCTTCCATTGAACTTTCTCTTCCTCATCTGTAGGCTCAGGGACTTTGCTCTCCACAAATTCAGCCAATTCATTTTCCTCCAAGGTGAGCATAATTCTGAATCTCCATGATGTGAAATTTAATGCTCCCTCGAGTCTATGCTCAATCTTAAGACAGTTCACCATCTTGACAAAGAGATAGAAGTAATCAACAATGAGAAAGAGAATAAAGAGTGTCGTTGTAATACAAAATCTGATAAAGATCTTCTTCAAACCCGATCCGATACCATGTTAGTTTTATGATTAGATTTAATGCACAAAAAATTAATTCAAAAATCAACACAATAACAAAGCAGATACCCTAGGAAAACCCTCCTCTTGAGGGAGAAAAACCCAACAACAATATATCTCTTATATATTGAATGATAACAATAATTGTCTCCTTTACAATGTGAAAATATGAAGGCCAAATATATGCACCACAATATGATGCTACACAGATACAAAATGATGCAGTTTGTTGATAAAGATCTTAGCCTTCTACTAAAAATAACGATTTGCTCTTGAGACAACTCACACTTGAGAAACTCGAACTTGATGAACTACAAATTGAAAATGGATGATTGGAACAATGAAACACATCGAATATATATAGAAATGGAAAGGAGGAGATGTATCCCTTGATCCTTCATATTGGCCTCCAACCAAGAGATATAACTCCAAATAATCACGTATCTTCATGAGGTCGGCCAAGCATAATAACAATTATTAATTTCCTCTTAATGAAATCACATTCATAAGGTATATGATGTCGGCATTTTAGAGATCACACCACTTCATGAGATCGAGCCTTCAAAATATGATATTACAATTCAAATAGTCATTTAAGGCTATCATTTGAATTGCCTTCAAGGAGACGAGAAGTGCTGGAAGTAGCAGCCTGACACTACTCTATAACATCAACAGGAAACACAAAAGTTTATGAGGATTGGGACAACCATGGTGTTGTTAGTAATAGGTATGAAGAAGGTTTTAACTTTGGCATGCATGATAATTTACAAAAACTTGACATGAATGAGGAAATTTTTAGGAAACTACTCTTGGTGTCTGCTAAAAGTGTAATGCAAGTCTTATCTAGTTTTTATTGTATCAAAGTATAGTGTAGAAAAAGCATGATGGAGAGTGCAATTTTAATGTGACATAACCACTAAGGAGATTAAAAATATCAATATCAAAACATTGGGTATGTAATGTATTCTAATCTTTGAGGACTCAAATAGTTATGTGTGTGCAATGATTGCATTCCATGTGTGACTTTCTACATAATCATCATTTTAGAATAATAAAGAACACATGTGAAGGGAAAATAATGGTGTTGGAAGGAGTTTCTAAAGAAACAATGGGAGTAGACACGTATCTAAAGACTTCTTGCAAGAGACATGCTTCATGGATAATAAGACTTTTGGTGATGGAGGATATGCATGCTATCACATTTTATGGTAAGGATTATAGTCTTCATTTTGATTTTCAAGTGTTTCCAAATCAACATAGCATATTTTCAGTAACATGTTCCCAGGCATACCCTTGGATAGAGGAATCCAACATTTCATAGAGTTGGAAACTATGTGGAAGAATGATGTCACATATCTTGACCAAGACATTAGTGTTCAAGGCTTTTATGAGGATGCAAAAAAAGAATCTTTGGAAGAGATTGCAAAGATAAAAAACTCATGTTATATACTTTTTATTTCAATATGAATTTTTAATGCTAAAACCTTAAAAATTAAATTTAATCCCTAAACCCTACATTATTCGCTAAACCCTAGAACCTAACATTGATAACTTAGCACTAAAAACTAAAAAAAAAAAAAAAAAATCTCTAAACCTTCCATCATAAACACTCAACCCTAAGCCATGAATAATTTAGAGAGAGATATAGAGGAAGAGGAGAAAGGGAGAGAGAGTGATGGAGGGAGGGAGGAAATCAAGGGAATTCCGGTAGAGAGATCCGTCGATCAAAAGAGAGAAGGAGGAGAGAGAGAAAAAATCCGAGTCAAAATAGAGAAATTAGATTTAAATAAAATAGAGAGAGGGAGAGGTAGAGAAGGTCTAAGAAAGGATCAGATCTAAAGAGAAGAAAGAGTCGAAGAAAGGGAGGAAGAGGAAAGAAAGAGATGAGACAAATGGGAAATAGTCAAAGGGAAGAGAGTGAGAGGCTATTTTCTGATGGTGATTTTTAACCCTTAGGGTTAGACTAACATTTCAACACGTCCAAATATATATTTTTTAAATTATAAAAAATGACATAATCTTGAGCATGCTCTCCATCAAGTTTACACATGTTTGAATTTCAAGTAAAAAAATGACATAGTAATGTAGAGCTCTCTCAACTTTCTTAACCATGTAGTTTTTTTCATGTTTCAAATATGTTAAGCTAGTGTCTCCATTTTTTGTCAAAAACCTACATATGGTACTTTTGGCTTCATTTTTTAGTTGTTTCAAATAAATGACATGTTTAGAAACTAGACTCCATTCTATACAGCCAAAAAAATATTTTCTTGATTATTTTCTTATAAAATTTGGGGGGAGCGTGCTCAATTATTTTATTTTTCAAGATGTGTCGACTTTAAAAATTAGTAAAAAATCATATATTCATTAAAAAATTAGTAGAAAAATTGGGCATAAACTATATGGTGTTAGGTAATTTCTCATTGATTTTTTTTTTTAAATACTAAAAAAAAGTTAACATTTTAGGGGTAGCACACCATACACTATGTTTTTTTATTTTACAGAAACAAGAGCACTTTATGTGCCCCCCCTTTTGAACCCCTTAATCTCTACCATTTTCAAAAAAAAAAGTTTGTAGTTTAGAAAGTAGATTTAGAGCACTATGAATCTTATTTTTATTGCATCTTCAAATTTTGAGTGGAACTATAATTTCTCATCCAAAATCAATCTTTCCTTATTTTGGAAAAAGTGGCCACTTAAGACCCCTTTTTGGTCCCTCGTTTCAATGCACTTACCCTATGGGTTGTTGGGTTTTTTTTAACTAATCTAGTTTTGAGTGGGGAGCTCATGTAGAACATGCTTTGTGATCTTATGGCAAGAATATTTAGATGGAAAACATATCAAAGAGAATAGAGGTAGAGAAGTTTACAAGTAACAATTTTGAGATGTGGAAATTGAAGATGGAAGATATGTTATTGATTGATATCTATGGGATGTTGTTGATCATAATATTTCATAACTTACATATGTTATTTTTGTTTCTCAATATGATGTTATGGACCATAAAGCCAAGGGTCTTGTTAGATTATTCCTAGCAAACTTTGTTTTAATAATTATCCATAAAGATTCCTCTACAAAAAATTATGGAAGAAACTTGGTGAGATATATCAAGCCAAATATTTAGTGAACAAGGTTTTCTTTAGGAAAAAAATTATTCGTTGAGAATGGAGGGTGGTGTCAGAACACTTTTTTCATTGCACCAAAAGATCAACCTTTTAACACTCGATACAAACACTAGAGATAAATGGATCCATGGGAGGCAATTAGTCCATGTCCCGAATCCAAAGGGAGACTTGGGCAATTAGTCCAACAATCCCCCATCAGCATCACTTAAGGGGATTCAAACCCATTACCATGGCTTTGATACCATTTTTGGAACATGTTTGTAGTTGCATGCTAAAAGATCAACCTTTTAATGCTTGATACAAATTCCAGAGATAAACGGATCCATGAGAGGTGATTAGTCCATGTCCTGAATCTAAAGGAAGACACTAGTGATTAGTCCAACATCTGGATGAATTGCAAACCACTTGGAAGTTTTTAATATGTCGGTGGCTCAATTGGCATCAATTGGTGAAAAAATGGATGAGGAAGAGAGATGTTAATTTTTGTTTTGTTCTTTTCTTACTTCCTAGGATTCTCTCATTATGAGTATTGGGAGTACCTATGTTGTCTTGAAATTTGAAGATGTTGTGGGTTCTTTTCTTTCTGAAAAGATAAAAAGGAAAGTATCCATTAGTATCAAGGAGGCCCTAAATATTTTTGAAATAAGGACAAAGGCAAGAAGAAAAAGAAGTGTGATAAATCCAAGTCCAAGGGGAGATCCAAATATCCTAGAAAGTCCAAAGCTATTTGCTAGAACTATGGTAATATTAGACACTTTCACAAGGAATGTAAAGAACAAAAAAAGAAAAAAGAAAAAAAAATTTATTTTGATTTTGAGTTTGAGAAGAAAGATGGTGATGTGTTTATTGTGGCTTTTGTCACTCATGTAGGTAATAATATGGTTAATTTACCGAAGTGCATATTTCCATAAGATCTCTAATAGAGATTGTTTTCTAAATATGAATAATTTGATGGAGGTAAGATGTACTTGGATTATGATTCTTGTTTAAATATTATTGGTCATGGTAAAGTAAGAATCATGTTTCCTTATGGTATAATAAAAATTATTAATGGTGTGTTGCATATCCCTAGATTAGAAAAAAAATATTTGTGAGTAAACTAATAGATGCGGGTGTGCAAATATACTTTTCTGATATAGGAATGAGAGATGGTTAGATGTTCTATGGTGATCACTGGAGGTGTTATATTTGGCACATTGTATAAGCTTGACACTATTCTGTTGAGTGCAATAGTAATTCTATGGAAATAAATTTTGTGGCTACTTTCTTTGGAAAAGGTGAGGGTTTCATCTTCAAAAAATGATCATAACTTTTGGGTACCCAAGAGTGCTCTTTATTCTATATAAAATTTACTTGCAAAGAAGATTATGCTGTGACACAAGAAACTTGGTCACATTGGAGAAAAGGCTCTAAAGAAACTGAAAAAAAAATTAAAAATTAAAAAAAAAAATTATTGAAGGTTTTATTGATTGCAATCTTGATTTTGATTTCTATGAGCATTGTATTTATTGTAAACAAAACCACATTTTGTTTTACTCGAGTTCTCATAAATCTTGTGGTGTAATGAATTTTATTCATTATTACGTGTTTGGTCCATTAGACATTCCTTCCATTGGAAAATCCATATATTATGTTTCATTTATTGATGATTATAGTAGGACATGGGTATATTTTCTAGAGAGTAAATTTAAAGTTTTTAGTCAATTTAAAGAATTTAAAGCAATGGTTGCTTGTTTCATGCTAGAAAGAAAATAAAATATTTAAGGATTGATAATGGTGATGAATTCTTCTCTAATTATTTTGATAGATTATAGAATTAACAAAAAAAGATTATAGCATTCACAAAAAAAGACAATTTTGTATTCTCCATAGTAGAATAGAGTTTCATAAAGAATGAACATGACACTAATGGAGAAGGCTAGGAGTAGCTTAATGATATTGGTCTAAAAAATATTTTGGGCTAAAGTTATTTTCACTACTTATTACTTGATTAATAGGTCCCCTACAACAATTCTTGTTGATAAAATGCCTATGGAAAAGTGCTCAAGTTACAAGTTTTCATTGAGACATCTTAGAACTTTTGGTTGCGAGGCATATGAACATGTTGCAAAGGATAAAAATGAAAAAAGTTGGAGAACAAGGATGTGAAATGTATCTTCATCAGGGACAATTATTATGTAAAAGGATACAAGCTTTGGGATCTTGTTACATAAAAAATAATATATATTAGAATTGTGATTTTTAGAGAAAATAAGCCTTCTTTTGTTACATTGTAGCCATTATAAAATGAAAAAAAGATGCGATTCAACATCCTTCTATTTTTAAAAAATTTGAATCAACCTAAATAGAAAAGAAGTTGAGGAGAGCTCATCTAACTTTGAATGTTCAGAAGAGGAGGAAGAACCTCCAAATAAACTTTCCAAAGGTCTACAAAGCATGGAAAACCACCTGAAAGGTATTCACCTATTGAATGGAGATTTTTTTTTAAAATACTAATATGGATGAACCCAAATAATATAGAAGAGGCATTAAGTATGAATGATGTAGAATCTTAGAAGATTACTATGGATGGAGAAACAATAGCTTTGAAAAAGAATGATACATGGGATCTATTACCATTCCCTAAAGGATGAAACCTATTGGTTGAAAATGGGTGTTCAAGAAAAATATTAGTTCAGATGGAGGTATTGATATGTACAAAACACTAGTTACAAAAAGACACTCTCAATTTGAGGGTGTTGATCATTAGGAAATAATGCATCATAACCTAGAATCTTAATCCATTTCTTGCGTAACCCCATGAGAGTAAAACATGCATGCAAGTAACCATAATGCATAAATAAAATAGACAAGCCACAAGATAACACAAGATATACCCTGGAAAAACCCAGCCTCCAAAAGCATCCATACTCCATCTTATTATTCAACAATAAAGCACTACAAGAGTTAAAATGAATACCTCTAAAGCATCAAGCCTTCCAATGCATCCTCATGTTTCCAAGCATAAATCCACACATCCCATGCCATGCTTCACATATGCACTTCTTAGAAAGACTCAATAATGACAACTCACTCACCCAACCAATATTAACCACTAAACATGTGCTTGCTTTTATAGACTCAATCACACACAAATACAACCAAGTGGTAAGATAAAACCATGCAAACACAAAACCACTAAACCCTTATTTAATATTGGGTACTAAACTTTTTCAATTTTTAAATATTTCCCCAATATTAAATTATTATCCCATGTCTCTCACACATTAAATAATAATACAATGTTACAATAAAACATAAAGTGCTCCCCAAATAATTATTTAGTGTGATTAACCACAACTAGGTGTATCACAACTAAATAATTATTTAATTATAATAGTATAATATATCAAATTACGCAATGGTGTACAAAACATCCCAACATTCTCCCACTTTTTGCATACATTGCATAATGGATCAATCATGAAATACATCATCATAGCCATACATGAAACCACACGAGTCTCTAGCATGCTCTTGTGCTCCATCAAGATACCTGCAATAAAACTAAAGTGACCACCATCTCAAGCAATAAATCCTCTCATCATCCAATGTGCCACCTATTGAGGAAAATGAACATGCCAAGGTAAAGATGCACCAATCCAAGAACATAAGCATTAAATCCAAGTGATAACAAAGGCTCCAAACAAGCTGTTGTCAAATAAAAAAACCCACATGATTGGAAATAGCATCCACAACACATGCTAATGCATCCAACCATCCATACCTTCTAGGTATCAACAACATCAATAAACTCATACCAACAACATATGCAACCCATAAATCGTAATCACAAGCTCCCTGTATCAAAACTATCAATGAAGAACATACATATCTAGGAACTCCCATTGTATGGGTAATGTCAAAGCATGTCGAGTCTACCAATCAACACTATACCAAGGTGTGATAAATGATCAACAATGAAGTACCAAGAACAATAACAATGGTCCACACATGCAACACCAACAATTGCATACTCTCTCATAATATGTTTCCACCATCCTCCAAAATCATATGAACATGAACCTCTAGGAAGGAACCATAAAATGAAGAGAGAAAACTAGTAAACCATAACATGTCCTTCTACCAAAACCTCAAAAGTGTAATACTATGTCAAGTATGATCTCCTAACAACCTCAAATGAGAAGCCTGAACAACACCCAAACATCATTTAATCTCTTAGATCAAAAAACATATGAATCATATAAATGCCAACATGGATGTAAGCCTTTCTAACCAAGAAGATCAAACTCAAAGTATCCATTCCCAAATCAGGAAATCAACCCAATAAAACATCTCCTAAACTCCTCATTAATGAATGATAACATAAACTCAAATGCACAAGGAGGTAACTATGTCAAACATCTCTCAAAATGAATCCTCCAAAACTAATTATCCATAGCTCAAGATCCATATCCATGAAAGATAAAGAAATATAAGATCATTCTAAACAATCCTCAAAAGAGTCTCCCAAAATCAATCACCATGACTCAACTCATTCCCATGAGAAATCAAAGCACAAAACATAAACAAAGTGAAATATAGGATAACAAAGTCATCATGAATCACTCCAAGAACAAAGTCATCATGACTCTCTCCAAGAACAATCTCCTCTACAGATCCATCATGAACTCATGTACATATCTAAGTGAAATCTCCTTGGTCTCCTTGTTGAAACCTCCAAAGAGTAATTGTCTCAAGAAAATGTCTCTAATCACAAGAGAGCTTCAACCTCACCCATGTCTCCATGTATCCATGAGCACCTGAAACTGATCAATCCATGTTAAGCTTTGAATGCAACACCTCACTATCATGAAGCACCCAGGAAAATGATCAATGTACTAAATCCCAAGCGAGCCAACATGATCAATGTCAAAGCTCCAACCGTAGAATTAGGAACCTATCATGAAATCATGATGTAACCATCTCCTCCTAGGAGATTACATGCAACAATGCATAAAAATCCTAGTCTCAAGAGAACTTGTATCATGTCAAACCTCTAAATCAATATCAAGAGTAAACCATTACACAATACAAAACATGCTCTAAACCAAGAAACCACATCTCCAATCACATAAAGATAAGCATCTCCTCCATGAATATCATCTCGTTCCACACACACTCAACCAAAATCCCAAAAAGTCTAGAGAACAAGTGAAACCAAGAAGATACAACCTCCATCAAATAATCAGGAACCAATCCTACATCACCAAATCATCACTATCAAAACCTCCCACTAAAAGTGTATAACAAATGAATGTACTAGAAACTATCATGACATCATGATCAAACCACGTGCTACAAGTCTCATCAACCAACTAACCAGGTACTCTAATCATCCATCCTCTCATCCCAAAGGAACATACCAATGCAAAAATGACCACAAACAAGGCCAACTAACAAAATTAGCATCAACACTAAACCAATCTCATGGATATAGACAATCCACATCCGAGTCATCCCACTACAAATGAATAGGTGGCCAACCCACACACTTGCATAACTCATGATAAAAACAATGAAGCGTGCAAACTCATCATCACATTAGTAACTTGCAAACCAAGATATCAAAGAATATAATCTTATAGACATCAAGACTCAAATACCAAAACAACCACAAAATTGATTTGCCAAACATGTAAAAAAATGAGTAACCATAGCCAAGGAACTAATCAAGAATCAAGGAGATAAGAACAACCTCCTAACACCACCAAATAACCATATACATGATCATGTTGTGCCAATTCATAAATATACCTGCATACCCATGGCACCATAACCATAGCCATTGGTGTACCTACATTCAACTATCACCCATACGAGACTCCAAGTCTCCACTCGTGTCAACCTATATCCTCAAAATCAAAGACAACTTGCACACCTATCACCATCAAAGTATAACTCTAAAAAACACCTATAAAACTATCCAAGAAGCACCAAACTGATAATCATCTGTACCTTCATAAATATCATATAAAAACATGTACTCCCTCAAGGTTTCGCCCCTTGACTCGTTCAAATGCTCACACAATCACACCCCGAAACTCAAGCTCATACAAGTGATCAAACAATTACCATACATTCCTTGCACCATAAACTAACAAACAATCTAATCCACTATGTAGTACATTGTACACTCTCTTCAACCCCTATTCGAAATTGAAAATTTGATTTTGTATGAAAAAGCTATGAGAAAATTTGTGTACAAGAGAACATCTGGATTCCAATATCAAAAAACTAATAAAAACTACAAAATTAGGAAACCAAACCTATACCACTATGTTTTTCTTGGAACCACCTTTCCAATGAGTATAAGAAGTCAAAAATCTGACTCCCTAGGCAAAAGTTATGCAAGTTTGAAAAAAAATGCCAATTTGGCCTAGAAGACTGCTCAGGGGCGACACTCTAGTGGCAAGGTGGTGGTTGGTCAGTGGTCCATTGGTGGCGCCAGAGGTGGCAGTGGTGGATTTAAAATTTATGTCAAATGTGTTTAAACTATCTCTAGTTTGAACTTTTATTTTTCGAACTTGAAACATTGTAAATTTCATT
This sequence comes from Sequoia sempervirens, assembly GCA_007258455.2. Lineage (NCBI taxonomy): Eukaryota > Viridiplantae > Streptophyta > Pinopsida > Cupressales > Cupressaceae > Sequoia > Sequoia sempervirens. The sequence continues at coordinate 13,858 of VDFB02064887.1, read as the reverse complement.
TAATGGAATTTTTCGTTGAAAATTTCTAGTGGTATTTTCTTAAGTCTTGCGAGCTGTCTAGGTGGCCCCCATGGGACCCTGGGTTGGGGCTTGGGTTGATGGGCTGCTAACTGGCAACACTAGCAGTGTACTATCATACGACCCTACCAATGACATACTGTTGCTTGTGCAGGCCGACAAGGTCTGGGTATGGGGTCTATAGACCTCGCTCCCCTTCAATATTATATATATATTATTTTAATTTTCATAAAGTTTTTTTTTCAATAAACTTTTTGACATAAATTTTATAATTTCATTAGATTTTTTTTTTTTTAAATTTAATTTTCTACATATGGAGAATTTGGGTAGGTGTACAACCATATGGCTAAATTTTTTTTGCCTTTTTTTCAAGTTGACCAAAATAGGTTGAGTTTTATGTTACTTTTCATCTCTTGGCCATCCTGGATCCAATGATGAGGTCTTTTTGTCTCAAGAGCTCATCTGCAAAATTTCCTTTACAAAATCCTCATATAAAAGCACAATCCAAGAAACCCTTTTGAGCCATATTTTTCAAGCTTCAGATCTACAATAAACCCAACAAATATTGACAACCAAAAATCCCAAATATACATATAAACACCTGCAACATGTGTTCCATATCTTGTAATGCATCAAATCTAACATGCATGTCCATGGATTCAACTATGCACAAATTTTCTTAAACAATGGTTATAACCAAAAAACATGAAAGCTCACACCTCTCATCAACCATTATAGTTATGATACTATAATAACCCTTACCCCTAGGAACAAGAATAAACATGAATACCCTAGTTTGACAATGTTACGGTGTCAAACTATTTTATGAGAGGATTGATCTGGAAACAATTAATTATTTGTATGTGGAAGAAATCTAATGTTTGCAATGCAACAACTCCAAATGCACAACTTTAAACCTTTCTTCTTAATTCCAAACTTAATGCAAATGTATTTTGTATGCACAGATATATTTAGATATTATTTTATGTTAAAGATAGATCATAACCCTTACTTCATATGGAAAGTTTAACATTAAAATAAATGGTATACGATTAATTCTAGTTTCAAGATTTCTAACCTCTGCTCATTAATTTCTAGAAGATACCTCTAAATTTGAAGCAACAACACACCTGTCTGTAAACTTGACCAATCTTTCCCCATCAATTGGGTGATCCTACAATAGTGGTTTACAATTTTTGGCCAAACTGGACACAAATAATTTTTTTTAACTAAATCTTCACTTTCGGGCACCTATAGTGGCTAAACCGTGAGGAATTTGAAGATGATGCAAACTAGAGTTTCGTGAAATTTTGTCTGTAGATTCTAAATATATATTTTTCAAAAATTTTGAAATCAGGTTGCACTTCTTTTTCCATCTCCCTCAAAAACTAGTTTTTTTCATAAAGCAACATTTTTAAAAAGTGACGCTCACCGTATAACGCATAACTTTTTTTCCATGAAGGATAAAATTATAATTCTTTCAAATTTAGATTTGTAACTCCAATATCTAGTGCTTCCACTTAAATAAGTTTTTATTGAATATTTTTTCTTTAATCAAGTTTCAAAGTCAAATCAATTACAATTCAGACATAACGCGACCGTATAATGCATAACTTTTTTTGTATGTATCAAAATTCATCTTTTTTTTGTTGGATCAAGGACTTCAATATCTAGTGCACTCATATTTTTCAATTTTTTTTTGATAATCTGCTATTTTTCCACATGTGCAGAACAAAGAGCTTGATTTTTAGTGAAAAACCTATGTTTAATAAAACTAAAAAAACAAATACATAATAAAACCATAACATATTAAAATTTATTTGTTGGATAGCTCATTCCGAGGACTACCTATTTCCAGTTGGGTTTGTGAAGTCTCCACCATTTTCATTTTCAACCTAAGCTCTGAAGTGTAAAAATTATGAATTTTTTGGTGAACAAGGTCAAAAATCAAGGAAAAGGGGGTTTCGAGCGAACCCCCTTCCAAAAAGGGATTTCCATTTACTTTTTTGGCCGATTGGTCCATACATGCATTAAATGGGTTCGCTTGAACCCTTCTTCGAGCAAACCCTCTTTTGGTTCGTTCAAACCAACTAGTTTGTTTGAACCCCCAAAATGAAAAAAATTGGCATGGGGTCATTTTTTACAAGTTTTCCTTCCTCATTCAATTTGTAAACCACTTTTGTGGGTTTACCCAATTGCATTAGACGACCTCCTCCTATATTGCTATTACCAAAAGTTTTCGTTTGTTGATAAATCTCCTTATCATGCACCTTCAAATTCCTTGCAGCTTCTTCGCCAACACTAGTAACTCCTTATACACCACGACAGTGTAAGGCTTGTGGAAAATATCTTATTCTATTCAAGCAGCTCCTAACACCTTTACTTGTGGTTATAGTCTATGACACCAATATGTTTATAATCTAATGCATACGATGTATACTCGATATTGAGCTCAATGTGTGTTCATGCCTCAACTGATATGACAAATTCCTAGCCTAGTGTACATAGTGTGACCAATGATATCAGTATTGGCTGAATTACACTTGATCCATGAAGAATCGAAGTATAACAGAGCCACTAAAACTCAAATCTCAACAAGATCATTCAAATGAAATTGAAACTAAACATTTATCAAAACCTAACATACTAAATTATGAAAGCTTTTAAAACATCTACTCTAATCCATCTGAAACTTATCCTGTTGTGGAATTGGTGTCGTGTTGATGTGGAACAACGACCCCTTCCCAATCCCATAATTAGTGAGCCTATTTCAGTCAATTCTATAGAAGAGAATTTGATGAAACCATTGCAATAAATTGATGAAAACATGATTTATGCTAAAATGAACATGATGCAAGCTAAGTTACCATGATTTTAAGCTAAACTTGATCTAATTATGCAAAACCTAAGCTAATCTAAGCTTATTCTAAGCTAAAAGATGAAAACCCTAACTAAGATGGATGCATGGAAGCCATTAATAGATGCTCTAAGCTATTATGCAATGAAAATTAACTAAGATAAGGTAAAAAGTAAGTAAATTGAGAGTATGGATGCAAGTAAATTCAACAACATGAGTTTTCAATTGAAAGATGGATCCATTTGTCTCCAAATAGTGTTCTATTTATAGGAGAGTAAATGAGAAATGGAGGGTTGAGATAAAAAATATTGATAAATGGTCCAAGATGAAGGAGATAAGAGGCATGGTTCATGGATTCTCATCAACAGATGAGAATGCATGATGGGATTTAATCAAGGGTTCACATTTGCTTCAAACAAACACACTTTTGATCTGCACACATAAGTCAAAGGAGACTTGTTCAAAAGGTCACAATTTAACTTGCACACGAAGTTTTGAGTTAACTTGCACATGAAGCTTAGTGAAAATATCCCTTTTTCAAATGATTGAAGAATAAGAATATTCTTTGGAATATTCTCATGGGTGAGGAAAAGGATAATTTAGTTAATTAAAACCAAATTAAAATGTGAAAAGGGGGAATATTCTTTTGGAATATTTCATTGCAAGTGGGAGGAATTAGATTAATTAGTTAATTGCTAATTAAACAAAGTTTAATCATGCAATTAGGGGATTTAGAGGAATAAAGTGATTTTCATTAAATTAAATGATTTAATGAATGGGGAAAGGGTGAAATGGCATTTAATCAAATAACTTAGGGTTATTTAATTCAATAAGATGACATAGGGAACTAAATTAAATAGTTTGATTTATTTAATTTAATAAGATGAAGTATTAGCGTGAAAGGGGGTGAATTAACTCGATTTGATGAATTAGGTTAATAGATGCAAAATGATGAAATTAATTAAATAGCTAGGCTAATTTAATTAATCAATCAAAAAGAGGATGGATTTGAGAGGAAATGATGTTAGTTAGCCAATGTGATCTATTGTGATCTATCGAGACATTTTTAAGTGTCTACCTTTTTCCCCTCTCTGAAGCAATGTACTTGTTGCATTGGTTTAAAGACTGATGTTGATTTCAATGCAGAAACAAATATCGATGATCTCTTTGAGATTTTGATATCCAAGATGAAGTTGATTGATCTAATTGATTGATTGATTGATAAAATTATTGAGGATTCACAACAATTCAAGGATTGTGTTGAATAACACAAGGATTGATAGGGGACGATATATCCCAATGATGTTTGATTTGATAGATTAATCAAGATTTGTTAGCAAGGCTAGGAACAAAATTCTTTAGATGATTTGATATTGATATGATCAAAAGATGGTTGGTTGCCCCCTCGAGACATCAATCAGAAAATAAAGTGTTCAAATAGGGCTCACGATAGGTGAAAATCAAACTTATGCTTGAGATGCTTGAGATTTCAAGTTGCTTTTAAATCAAAGAGTTGCAAATTTTTAGATTATTGAGCTGAAGATGATATAGATGCCCCACTGTACCCTAGCGGAAGAGGGATTGCTGTCATGACAACTCAGATATTGATGTAGACAGATTTAATGATGTGTAAACAATCATCGACTATAGGTAGCCTTATGTCTATTTCAATGTAGGTCACATAGATTTGATGCTTGGATAGAAATGTTTAGAAGGTAAGATGGATAGAAGTAGAAGAATGAAAATGAATGAATTTTGACCATTAATTCACAAGATTGATTCAAAAAGTCCAACAAGTCCATGATCCATTGAGACTTTATTAGAGATGGTGACGAGACAATGCAAAATGCAAGATGAAATACAGGGTGATAAGGTGCTTATGCTTGAGGATTGGGATTTTTTGTTGTTCCTTATTGTTTGATATAACACATGGACACGATGTATCAAGGTATTGATAACCAAGATGACATTGTATCTAGTGTAATGGACTTTGACTCGACAAGCAGATAGTATAGTTCTTGTTCACATCTTGACATATGGAAACCTCAATGGAATGTAAGGTAGAAGCATAGAACATACTAGACCAAAGCATACACAATAGTCAACAACATACTAAAAAAAACCTTCCTACACACAACTAAGCAATTATGCGCCAAGATTATTTTACAAGAGTATCCAAAAGCACAACAAATGAAAGATAATGATCGATGCCCCATTCCTTTCTCTCTAAATCATTTTGATAGACATCATCGAGAAGTCCTTAGAATGGATCATTAAGACAAATCAAAAAAAGATCAAAGACAAACAATCAGTGTTATCTATATCTTGCCTAGTTTAAGTTTAGCTAAGGTGATATCTAATACTAATGTCCATTTCAGGAAGGATGCATCCTAGGACATGTTGATCAAAGGGTTGTTTGATGTTGGGATGATGATGCTAAGATGAGCCCTTAATATAAAATTCATTGACGTGTTTACCTATGATTTTGACTTTTAGGTTCACACTTTACAACTTGCCATGTTTGTTTTTTTATTTGCTTTTCCAAAGGGTGAAGGTGACGATTGATTTATTATGGATGAAGGTTTATTGCAGGTGAAAGCAAGATGGGATGAATGGGGATGCATCCTAGGACATGTTGATCAAAGGGTTGTTTGATGTTGGGATGATGATGCTAAGATGAGCCCTTAATATAAAATTCATTGACGTGTTTACCTATGATTTTGACTTTTAGGTTCACACTTTACAACTTGCCATGTTTGTTTTTTTATTTGCTTTTCCAAAGGGTGAAGGTGACGATTGATTTATTATGGATGAAGGTTTATTGCAGGTGAAAGCAAGATGGGATGAATGGGTTTTTGATTTTCTAGGATATTTTAATGTTTTTGGTATTTTGAAATGTTTTGAGGTTGTTTTTGGTCTTTTTGAAAGTTTTGTGTGAATGTTTATGATTTTTGGATTAGATGAGGTTGTTTAGGGTTTTCTAAATGTTTTCCATTGTTTTTCAATTTTCCATTTTCAAATGTTTTTGGAATTTTATAAGATATTTGGATTTTTTTAGGGTTTTGAAGATTTTACAAATGTTTAGGGATTTTCTAAGATATTTGGATGTTTTAGGGTTTTCTGAGACTTTCACGACCAAGAACCTAACCTAAAGACCTATCCTAGGGGTCTCGAGGGCTAATCAAAGATAAGCCTTGCCTACGTAAAACAGGTAGAGAACACATAGTTCAACTAACTCGACCCATTAATGAGATGAAGATATGAAAAATGATGGAAAAGTTAATTTATTATGACAAAATCCTAAAGGACTAACCTAGGGTGTCTCGGGGGCCCATCAATGATGGCCTTTCCTACATTCAAGCTCAAATACAATGTAGTTAGACAAGGGGTTGAGCTTTTTTTGGATTTTTAATGTTTGACCTTTTTAGGGTTTTTGATGTGTTTTGGATGTTTTGGATTTTTCCTTTACAATTTTTTGAATGTTTTTGGATTTTAGCTATGTAGGATTTTACAATTTTTTTTGGATTTTCTACTAAGATTTTAAGATTTTTTTTGGATTTTTGATGAGATTTTGAGGCAAACGATACCTAGATCATGATGTTGATGTTATGTTATGGGGTATAAGACATGGATCAAGATTTATTTGAAAACAAGAGTGCAATAACCTGCCCCCAGTGTTTATCAATTCTTCATAATGCAATGGAAAACCAAGATAGGAAATGTATACCCAAAGAGTTTGACAAAGTTTTATCATGCTAGATATGGACTATGGGACTTCACAAGGTAAAATGGTAAAGAGCCTGTCAAAAATTTTCCATGAGTAGAGTTGAAGTATATGCCGAATCTTTGTCAAGATCAAGATAAATGGGAATATCTGGATAAATCTGGATTGGATAGATGGAGGGAACATTAGATTTATCATGACAAGGATGAGATGTTTTTATCTGAGAAGGATCATATAGACACTTGATTCTACTCATGACGCTTGTTTTCCAGGTTTTCATCATAGTATTTTCCCAAAGTGCCACCATAGTGGTTTTCACTGGAGGACAATTTTTATTTTTATTGTTTTCAATCCAAGTTTTCTTTTTTTTTCTTTTATTTTTTTTATTTTTTTTATAATTTTTTCTGGAAATGTTAGCCTCATGTCAAATCACCTAGTGGTATTGATGTGGAGGCCACTATCATAACATGCCAACATAACCCTGCTTAAAGAAGCTGCTTTGCTAAGATGTGAACACTTGAATGCAACCTTGAAGAACTATGACTTGCCTTGTTGGTACCAGAATTAAACTTGTTTAGTGCACACATCGTGACAAAGTGCCTTCAAAATCCTTATGATGAAGAGTAGTTACCAACACACAATCAATGAGATAATTGGATAACATAAATGGAATGGATGGTGATATGTATGGAGAAATATGAGATGGATTGCTCAATAATTTGGAACCCTTGACTCTCCAAACTTGGGATGATGAGTGATGATGGATGGGGATGGAGGTTTTCATGGAATTAGGACCAACCACTGGATATACTTTCTTCCTTGCTTGAGAAGCTTGCTTTTGGATGTGAGGACTCTTTTATGGATACATTTCCCTTTTTTATTTTTCCCCATAGTTTCTTTGACTAATGGAGTTTTGGAGGGATGATTTTATTTATTTTGCTTTGGTATCCATTTGTATTTTCTTTGTCCTTTTTGCTTTACTGCTTCATTTTCTTTGATGATCTTTGCCTTGCTTTGATAGGAATTCTTCTTTTTACGTTGCTCCCAATTTGCATATGAGATGATGTGTGAATGACAACTCATGATATGACTAGTTGTAGCGTTGACTGCATTTTCATCATAAGGATCCTTCATGCCCCATATGTTGATGTTTGTTGTAGACAAGATTTCCCCCAATGTTGTGAAGGTATTATCAGTACCTAATCCTTTGCCCTGATAATGTATCCTTTGATCCATAGCCACTGAATATGACTTGTTGTGAACACATGATATTGGTATGGGTTCTTCCTATTTAGGAATATGGACTATTTTCTCTGATTCTATGAAATTGTTATCTATTGATGTTGCTTCAAAAGATGTTGATGTTGACTCAAAAGATGTCGATGATACACAATCACTATAAGAATCAAGAGTCTCAACCCTTGCTTGCTTTTGAACTATTTGCTTTGATTTGTGACATCATTATTTGTTGATGATTCACAATTACTATAGGAATCAAGAATCTCAATTATTGCTTGCTCTTGTGGAAGAATATCAAGAGTGGGAGACTCTTGTATTGGATGAAGAACGTCTATATTCCCATCAAAAAGAAACATCTCGAGAGTGATATCAAGGATATCTTTGGAGTTAAAAATGGTTTGGAAGATGTCCCTTAGTTCTTGGTGAAACTTTGGGGATACGGGTTCTTGTTCCTAACTCAATTCAGAGTAACTTTCATTATCCTCAAGAGCCTCCTCTTGACATGATCCTTGGGTGGATGATACATCATTGGTAAAATATTATTCGTAACAATTTGTGGGTATGGGTGCAACAAGGGATATTTCTAGCTTGTTTTGAACTTCTTCAACATGCCCAATCATTGAGTCATATGTGGGAGAGAGATCACAATCTGATATCCACTTGATGTCATTACAATATAAAATAGTGCTAAACATTGTTGATGGGTTTGGACTTTGCTTTAAAATAGTATCTTGATACATATCTGATTCCTCATAAATAGTGTAAAAATGTCCCAATGTGGTATCCTAGATATTGTTTGAAGTTGATTCCTTTTTCAAATCTTTTGTTTTTGTATGGTCGGGCATAGGGTTTGTGTAAATTTTTAGATTTTCATTCCTCAATTTTTGATTGACATGAATGTCTCCTTGTTTGATAAGATCTTCTATTAGATGTTTGAGTCTAAAGAAATTTTGTGTGTTATGACCTATGAATCAGTGAAATTCACAAAAATTATCTTCTCTATAACTGCGAGGTTTGACTTGGGCCTCTTGATAGTTGAGAAATATGGGAGTGGATAAGATTAGACTGTATCAACCTCTTTAACACATCCTCCATAGGTTCCCCTAAGGAAGTGAATTGTCATTTTGGAGCACTATTTTTTCTTTGTTGTCCACTTTGAGTGTTTATGGTTTGGATGTTTTCTTGTCTTGGAGCAGTAAAGACCACCTTTGTATCAATAACACCATCACTAGTAACATTCTTGTTCCTGGCCTAAAAGCGGGATTTGTCATTAGAACTAGTGGATGGGTAGTTGTCTCTATATACTCGTGTGTTTCCTTGTGAGATTAGGGCTCTCTCAATGTTAAGGGCTCTAGGGACAAGCTCATTATAAGAGGTAATGCACTGCATTTTCAAGTGGAAGGATAGATTTGGATCTAGATTTGCTATGATAATGCCCACTTGTTGTTCATCGGGAAGAGGCCACTTACTCTTGCTAGCTCTTTTCCTCCATAATTACAAGAAATTTGCAAAAGATTCTCCTTTGTTTTGCTTCAGAGTATACAACTCTTCTAAGCTTACGTCCATGTCAAGATTGAAGGAGAAGTGATCTATGAATTTTTCAATGATTTCTTGAAAAAAATTTATGCTTGGAGGTAACTGTGAAAACCAATCAATGACAGGACCTGTTAAACTTCGTGGGAAGAGGCACATCAAATAAGACTCATTATAGGAAACCTCCATACACATGACATTGAATTATTTAATGTGGTCTATAGGATTTCCCCTCCCTTTGTATTTAATGAATTTGGGGATTTCAAATCCGGGAGGGAATGGTACCATTGCGATGTTTCGATCAAATGGATATGGACATAGATTCTGTGTATGAGGCTTCTTTATCTTTCCCATCTGAAAATACTGAATTTCTTGTGACAATACCTTAAGTTGTGATGCTATATCATCTTGTGGGTTTGGTGGAGGAAGATATGTTGTGATGACGGATGGGTTGCATGTGGGATTCTAAAATGATTAGGTGTTGTATGGTGTATATGGCGGTGTAGGATAAGGTGATGATTTTGTGGGTGTATATGTTCCTAAAGTGTTTGGATTGATGATGTTTTGTTGGGGGTCATAGTAGGAACCTTGTTGTTTTGTGATCAATTATTGTTGTTGGGAATACTATTGGGCTAGTAAGGCTTGTTGTTGTTGCACCACTAAAGTGGCTTGTTGTTGTTGTTGTGCTACTAAGGCTGCTTGTTGTTGTTCCTGTTGTTGTTGTGTTGCTAAGGCTGCTTGATGTTGTTGTTGTGCTACTAAGGTTGCTTGTTGTTGTTACTATTATTGGACTGCTTGATGGTAAGCCTGTCGTGCTTGATGTAAAGCTAAGGCATGTGTTTGCAATGTAGGATTAGGTGATTGTTGGGATATCTGATATGGATTGTCAGTGTTGATGTTTTTAGTGGGTAGCGGATTGTTGATGAGAGGTTGGGAGCTCCCTCAGTTCAACATTCCTTGTAAGATAGTGGATTGAGGTGGAGGAATGTAAGTTTGAGGTCCCATTTGATTTTTCATTGTGAAGGGGACTATGGGAAATGATGAGGATGATGCCATTAGATTTTGCGATGGTAATGACATATTAGGACCTTGAGTCCATTGATTATAAATGTTCCCTTGTTGTATTTAAGGTGTGACCAAGGTATTACCTTGGTTGATGGGATTTGTAACCAAGGTGTTGTTTTGATTTGGGTTGATGATAGATGGGTTTTAAGTGGATGGTGGATTGACTTAAGTAGCTTGGGTAATCACTTGTTTCGATGGCTCGATGGGGTTTCCAAAACCAATTTTCAAGGGTTGAATTTGTGTGAGAATGTTAACTTTCCCTTGTTGTACTACTTAAGGTACTTGGTTCACATTACCTTGTGTAACATTAGGCACACTTGGGGTATTTGTGATGATGGATGAAGATGGTTGTGCTCGAACTGTCAAGGTTGTGCGACGTCATGGAATGTAAGAGTTTTTCCAAATGTTGGTGTCCAACTTGTGTTTTGTGGAAGGTTGTTGGTTAATGAAATGTCATTTTGTGAATACCCAAAGTTTTGTTTGTTCCTAGACATGAAGTGAGACCAAGGTTGGTTCCTAGCCGAGTTGCAAGACTAGATATTAAGGGTTGACTTGGCACAAAGGATGGAATTGGTTGAATCGTAGATGAAGTCAAGCCTTTTGTCAACAATTATGCAACAAAAGATGGGGAAATTAGAGCCATGTTTTCTAAGGCTTGATGTCCATGATTTATTCCCTAGTAAGTCCAAATGGATTGTTTGTGACATCTTCTATCTCCTATGGCCATGATGGCAATGATGGTTGTTGCGATGGGGTAGAATAAATCCTTGGATTGAATTCTTGAGGATTGGGATCACTGATGGTAGATGAGACTTTGGTTTTCTCCATGATTCTATTGTGTTGTGATCTTGTTGTAACCATAGATTTTGGGTCAACGATGGGAGAGGTGTGTTGATATTTGTAATGTTTGAACTCTCTAGTTGACTCAAATCTAGGTAAAACAGATTCTCTAAGTCTATTAGGAGCAATGGTGATAATGGGTAGAAGAAAAGTATGGATGATGTGGGGAGTGATCTTTGTAAATGTTTTGGGACAACACCTTTGACTTTCTCTTGATGTTTTGATGTTAGGATAAGGGATGTTGATGATCTTGCTAATCTTAGGGTAGACTCGTGACCTTCAAGATGAACTAGTTCAAGGATGATAACTAACTTGTCTAAATGCATGGAAATGGACAAATTTCACATACAAAATAGGAAAGCTAGAGTTTGATTTGTTGGATGTTCAAGTCAAAAAGTGTTTGGTGTATTAAATTTTTTTGCAAAGTTTGGTGATGTGAAGTATGGAATTTGATGGAGGGGTGAGTGAAATTTTTGACCCCAATGTTTACCTAGAGTGAACCTTTGTTTTCCAAGACCAAGGTAGTAAGAAACATCCTATACCTCTAAAGTGATGGAACCCTAAGGACTCAATGATTTTGGTAAAATAGGACTCAAATGATTTTGGAAATAGGACCCAATGATTTTGGTAAAGTGAGACTCAATGTTTTTGGATAATGGAACTCAATGATTTGGAGAATAAAATTTGGACTCAATGTTTGGCAATGTTTTTCGCGTCTCAATTTGCTTGTTTTGGGGGAGTCAAAGTTTGAACATACATCAATATGGGGTGTTCATTTGATTTCATCTTGGATTAATGAGGTTATTTTAACCACAAACACTTGTCTTAGTTATGTTTTGAAACTAAATGTTTATGCCAAAAACAACATAACTTTCAGAATTTCCATTTTGTGAAAATCGTGAGATTAAAGCCACAATTGCCTATGTTGTCTTTGGAAAATATGGGTTTGAGATATAAGTCAAGATATTTAGAAATCTCTAAGGATAAAATCCTTAGGAAAAGCAGTAATATCAACGTTAATTTCAACAGATCTCCATATTTAGACCAAAGTGTATGAAATTTTGAGCAAGATAGTGAATGTTTGTTTTTGTATCATTTGGGAACCAAGCAATGTATCTATAGTCATCAAAATTTGACCACTTCCATATGGTCAAACTCATCTCCTTATTCATCCCTTTACTTGCCTATTTCATCCTCTTCGTCGGTATTAATTAAATCACTCATTTAAATCAATATTTCATCATTTGTATAAGGTTCCTAAAGTATTTAATTCAATAATTAAATACTTTTACCTTTTACTTTTTTCCTCTCTAAATTAAATAAATACATCACTTTATTAATTTAGTCATGTGACCTCTTTGAATTTAAGTCATTTTTTAATTCATTTTTTTCTCTCTTATTTTCACATCCTCCATAACCCTCTTCTAATTCAGATTAATTTAATTAATTTGGGATTAGGATGTGCACACATTAATTAAAAAATTAATGTCACATCCTCACATCTTCCAATTTCTCCTTAATCTTTCATTAATCCTCCTAATCATGTGTTTGCACAACTTTAATCAAAGTCATTAGCCACATTTATCATTCCTTTTTAATCAACCTTTTCATTTGCCTTTCTTAGAATTGACCCTCTTTCCCATGTAAATTTAAAATTCACATTTATTCCTCCTAGAATCCCCTTTTTCCATGCATCTTCTAGAATATTTTACTTGTCACATCAAGTCACATGTGGACAAGTGCTTCCCTTTTTGGAACTTTGTTTTGTCCATGGGATTCTTCCAAGCATGTGAATTTTTAATTCACATTTATTTTTCCAACTACTTTCCTCTTCCCCATGGAGATTTTTGAGGAGTACTAAAATTCCTCTCATGTCACTTTCCAACCATTTGGGAACAAGAACTTGCATTTTAAGGAAATATTGTCATCTCCCAATGTACTTTCAAGGCACATATCCTTCTTCCACATCACGTGTGCTTATTCCATCTCACTTACACATCACCACATCCTTAGCCACTTCACCTTCCACATGTCAAGATGTGAGGGCTTGTGAGTCCTCAACTCACCATAGCCCTTCATCTTGGCCTTGTTGGCTTAATCTCAACCATTGCATTCTCTAGAGAATTCAAATTCTTCTATAAATACCCCCTCTTTTCTTTCATTTAGGGACCTTATGCATTTGATACCAAACTCTTGCCATTTTTCCATTTGAAACCATACTTAGCCAATTTGCATATTTTTCCTTCATAATAGCACTTGAATCCATTAATCATCCACTTTCAACCATCTTGCATCCCGTCTTGCATATTTAATCTCATTTGTCATCCAAGGAGCATATACAACATTGAAGATCAAAGGGCCAACCAAGGAACAACTTGAGAAGGTATAATCGTTTCATTTCATCTTCTTTGTTTAAGTTCAACGTTTTTCCCAATCTTGAGGTGTTAGGTGTTCTACGTCGTTTCTTGTATTTTTGTTGTTGTTGCACATTTAAGAACAAGGATTTTCACCTAATCACATTTCTGGCACGCCCAGTTGGACCCACAAATGGGTCTCTTGCTCTCAAGTTTTCTATTATTTCA
>VDFB02064886.1:0-39857 GCA_007258455.2 Sequoia sempervirens | reverse complement strand
AATATGAAGGTAGTAAATGTTGTGAACCTATCAAAAGTTGTTATTTATTTAACCCTAATAGGGACTCATTCACCCTATGAAAAATGGGTCCTGGTAAGCTTTTTTGAAAAACTCTAAATCTCACATTGAAGCTTAAGACCTGTAATTCCTTCCTATAACATGATATCTTCGCTCTTGGATCTGTATCTATGAAAAATCTACCAAAAAAAATTGTTTGTTTGTTGGTGGATAGGGGTTTGACTCAATCAAACACCAAGTTTGGTAATTAAACCTTGATGATAAATATAAATCTGAAACATGAAATGTGTGTGCAATCCTAACCTTAAGTGGGTCTAGAATTAAGATTTCAAATACTTCCAAGAAACCCTACTCAAGTGTACTAGAATAGGATCCTAAATGAACATGAAAAATGAATAAGACCTACTTTAGGAGACCTCAAATCCCCTTAATAAGTCACAAATCTGAATATACCTATCTTTAGGTTGAAAATAAAATGATCATAAAAGATGGAATCACTTAGAAAATAAGTCATTAGATTAGGTTGAATCTCATAGTGCTTCTCCCAAAACCTAGAATCATCATGATTCTCCATAGGAATCTATCATCAACTCTTCAACAATGCTTGATCTTTGATGACAAAATGAATTTGAAGACATGAAAAAATAATAGAATTATACTCCAAGACACCACTTTTGCTTGCTCCTTTCTCTTGAATAAAAATGCATGATCTCATATGAATTGTGCTTCCTTTTCTAGTGAAAAAATGAGTTTGAAACTTAGATTTATAAGCTTCCTTCCCAATTTTCCAATTATCAAATCCTAAAAGCTAACAGATGAAATTTGAATTTGAAACCTTAAAATTCCACCCAAAACATACAAAAAGCTAAGTTTAGGGCTCTTAATGAGGACCCATTTTCCCTATAGTGAGTTGTTCCCAACCTAAATCATCAGGACTCCTAGAATGTTGGGGCATTAATTTAATATTTAGAATTTTTTCAATGTTGATTGTGGTGTCAATAATTAAATAGAATAGACCTTGGGATGCATGATAAAGGGGTAAAGGGGTCTATTAATGGGATTTTAAAATGCGTTAATGAATAGGTCACCAAAATAGGTCTAAATAAGTGTGAAATTGTACTTTCTCCTATAAAGGGGTACAATTTTCTACACTACATTTATCCCCCACTTTAGCTCCCATATGAAACTACATGCATATGCAAGCAAAAGGAATTTGAATCAATAAACTTTATAAAAGGATACTCATATGAATTCATTAGGGAGAATGACCCCACTATAGTCATCTGCAAAATGACGATGTTAGGAACTACAACCTACAACACAGATTGATTAGTCATTGAAAAATATTCCCATCAAACTTCTACATAGAATTGAATTCAAGGGTAGATGTATGCTCCTTGATTCCGCTTGTTTTATGGAGGTGGAATTAGGGTGGAAACGAAACCATATCCAACTATGTAAGTCATATTATAGGGCATTTCCAAGTACCATACCACATAATGATAGAGACTTGATGAGATCGGGAGTGGAATTATGAATCCAACATAATAAACAAAAATAAAAACAAAGTCCCCTAGCCCCCAATATGCTAATTTGAATAAAATTCCCTTAAAATGAAATAAAAGTCATTTACTAGGGTTTAGTATATACAAATGAAAATGACACTTTTTACTATCATTTGACATTTTCTTTCTTGAAAATTATTAATTAGTTAAAAATGGGTATTTTGTGGTTTAAGACATAGAACATCACTTTTCTCCAACTAACATTCAAGAATTCCCTAGACATATCAACCCAATGAAGAATTAATTAGGATATCTAACAATAGGGTATCTTAGGATATGTTTAGAGATTAATGAAGGCTTAATGAGGGGTTCACCACCAACTAAGAACTTGGAAAACTAATGAAATGGAAGATGAAAAGCAAAAACCCTAATATGATGCAAACTTCATTTAAATGATCTAGAAATGCAAGTAAAGCAAAACAAAAAAGATGCAAGATAAAGGGTATCCACCTGGAAACTTGAAGATGAATGGAAACAACTTTGAAATTCTAAAAAATCTAAATTTTTGAGCTACAGGGACTCATTCGCCATTCTGGGTGAATCAATCCCTATTCTGGATTTCTACACGAGAGCAGGTTTTGGGAAAATGGGTATCCAAATCTACAAAGATCTCTAAAAAACACCTATAGTGAGACTCATTTTCCACCTATGGTGAATGATTCTAGTTTGGATTTTCTAGAAATTCAAAGTTCTAATTTGCACCTTTGAGTCTACTCTTTCTACTTCTCTAGATTCCTGGATCTAAAACCCTGATTTTGGGATTGTAGGTGACCTTTTAGTGAATATTATAACCTTGCAAATAAGCAGAAAAATCCAATAATCTTGAAACCTAGTACTCAATGATCTTCAATTCTTTAGAGCGCCTAAATCTAAAATCACACAAAGAGAGAGAGAGAGAGAGAGAGAGAGAGAGAGAGAGAAAGAAAAAGTGTTGATTGTTAGGGAATAGGGGTTTTTCTTGGTCAAGCCCCTTTTAGGCAATTAAACCAAATGATGAAATAAGATAATGAAGCATGAACATGAAATAATGTAATTATAACCTTGCCATGATGATGGATCTTGAATTACTGCAACAATTGATGAAGAATTCTACCCTTGAATGTCTTAGAAGTGATCTTGAAAGCTATCTTGATGACCTTGTGAAGACTGGGAGTACTTAACTCTTGAGTGCTTGACTTGATAACATGAATGTATGATGAAATAATGATTTGAGAGCTCATTTATATAAGAAATCCACTCAAATGACTGTTAATTTGATCCCCAAGGCTGACATGGAAGAAATTTGAATTAAAAACCAACTTTTCTGGTTCATAACCTAAAAAATAGGCCAAAAGGTACTCATTCGTTATCCTAGGCAAATGAGTCCCACCTGGATGGGACTCATTTTCCCAAGGTGGAGAATGGGTCCCATAGGGTCTATTTTTGGTCCTAAAGTGTCGAGGAGTTAAGAAATGAAGCTTATATGCTGATCTACTCAGGTTTTTGATCAAAATATTCCTTGGGATGCACAATATGGGGTCATAGGGGACTATTAATGATGATATAAAGGTCATAAATGCAATAGGGCCCAAAATCCAATGTGAAAGTGTAAATAAATACACTTTACTAAATTAAGGAAAAATTGGGTCTATGTAGCTTACAAGGGCCCTAAATCCCATGTGAATGTTTACAATACATTACAACAGTAGATTAGGTACACCTTAGTTTACAAGCCTCCCAAATTTAATGTGAAAATGCAAATAAATACATTTTACAACATTAAATTAAGGTAGACTTAGGTTAATTTAGCTTAAAAAGGGTCGAAGACTTAATGTGGATGTGTAAAAAACCACACAACACTAGATCAAGGCGACATTAAGTCCATTTAATCATTAATTATTCTCATATCAAGTGTGAAAATGTAAAGAGGATACAATTTTCTACACAACATTTAGCCCCCACTTTAGTGAGAGGATGAACTTACTTCAAACTAACACTAAAGTAGACAATCAAGAGAGGTCCAATCATACCAGTGTGGATGATCCAGGATAATAAAGATTGAGGAAGTGGTCAAGACCCAATGATCCAAGATCCTAAGTAAAATTGACATAAGCACAAGTGGAATAAGGTGCATAATATGTAGCAAAACAAGATACATAACCATACAATGTCACAGACATAAAGAAGAAAAGAAAGAACAAGATACGTGTTTTTATTAAAATACACTCACTCTAGGGCCACAAAACTTTAAGTCATCCGCGAGGTTAGTAATAAAAAATACACTCACTCTGAGGCCACAAAACTTTAGGTCATCCGTGGGGTGATTATCCTAAGAGGTGAGACACAAACACATTTGTTCGGTATGCTCTCACACACATACACCTCCTAATAATTTTGATAAGGCACCACAAAAAAAAAGATCTTCGAGATCCATGAGGCAAGAAAAAATTCATATGCTTGAAACTCATAAAAAATGTAAATAAAATATTTGTTCAAATGGATTTTGGTTAATTCCTGTAAGGTCTCTTCTTAGGAAAAATCATACCTAATGTCTCCAAGAGAGGACAAGTTAAAGAAACATCATGCTCTTGGAGGAAATCAAGCCCAAGGACACCACCAAGAAAAGGACGCATTGCAAGAAGAAAGAAATCGCACAATGAAACATGAGTGTCAATGTATGCCCCCACTTTAAAGCAGTTGCTAACACCATTGCTGTGAGTAATTGCTTTAAAGTAGAAGACATGAGATCCTATTCAAAAAGAACTATGCCAAGTCATATGTTTCCAATAACATACATCATGAATAAGTATGTCATATGCAAGCCAACTTAAGGCATGTCATCCACATCCAAAGCTTTCTCTTATATGTACATGAAAGGTGGTCAACTAGCCAAAAGCGAAAATGAAAAGTGACATACGAGGACGAGGCTATCTAAGCTCTTTCCCCCACTTAGTGCAAGATAAGGGTGAGCTGAATAAGATGAAAATAAGTATTAGTTGGAGGAATTAGGTGCTTCAACACAAGGAAGAGCACCACATTCCTTGAGATGTTGGATTCAATTACTCAAATCCTTACATTCATTAGTAGCATGACAATGAACTCTATGATACACACAAAATGAATGTTTGTAGTAAAATTTCTTTTGTGTTCTTGGAGGAAGGCATATCAAATGATCTTGGAGGAGTCTCAACAAGATACCCACTTGATCAATGGTATAATGTTTTTTTGTAGTTTGTGACAAATATATCTCTTGCTTAGTACAAGATGTCATACTTACACAACACTCTTTACATTGCAGGATTTTGTGCTCTCCTTTGCAGGAGGGTGTGAAATATAACAATTTCAAGTGATTAATGTTTTGCATGATGACATTGGCATTAAGCAAATATTGCTTTGTTTGTTTCATTTCATGAAAAGGATAAAGACCACTAGTGTCTATCAGTTCAGGAAACACTACTGGCAAAGTCATCTTAGAAGAATCTTTTGTAAGAGTGTTGATATTGAGTGAAGGTTTGTTTATTTCTATCAAAGTACAATAACCAAGACCATGATTTATTTCTTGTGTGTGAGGGTCTATAGGGACATGGATACCTTGTTCTCTAGCACCACATCCTTTTCCACTATACCCAAGTTGTTTCATAATTTCATAACCTTTTCCATAAAGCTTTTTCATTGCTTTTGGATCTGGTGGTTGTTCGTAATTTGTTGTCTTTTTATCTAAAGTAGTGGAGGTGGATGCTTTCAAAGGGTCTTCCAAATTTTGTGTTGACATTACCACTTTCTCTTTTCCCTTGTTAGAGTATTTTTTTATAATCTTGTATTCTCCCATGAATGTTGGTTTTAAGTCTAAGGAACCTCAATCATCTTCTAATAGCTTCATTACTTCCTCGATATGTTTTTCTTTGTCGTTTTTTTGCATGAGTTCCACTTGTGTAGTTGGTGTTAATATTTTCAAAGGATTTTACTTGCCTTTCTCAATGGTCCAACAACTGCTTGGATTAGGATCAGCTTCAAGAGTGCACACTTTTTTTGTCGATGTATTTCATTTTACGATGAAGAGTAGAAGGCACCCCATTCATTGCATGATTCCATGGCCTTCATAAAAGGAGATTATATGAAAGATCGTGATGCATAACATGGATTGGTGTTTCCAATGTGGCCTTTCCAGCTATAATAGGCAAAGTAATCACATCGAGAAATTTATTTTCTACATTGTCAAATCCACTAATAGATAAAGAGGTAGGTTGAATTCTTGATTTATCCACATGAAGCCTATCCAAAAGGCTTATGCTATAAACATTGAGGTCAAAGCCATTTTTCAATGAGGGTTCACTTTATCCCTATTCTTTTATATTGAACTAATACCATGAAAGCATCATTTTGTTTTTGTACTTCCAAAGAGGGGAGTTCACTTTGGTGGAAAAAAATGTCAACATTTATTCCTTGAATCATGGCTGCTATGTCATTTAGTTGTGCATTAGAAGGGATATAAACTTGTTGTAAAACTATTTGAAGCATAGTGTGATAATTAGGTGAATTCTGAATTAGGTCCCATAGGGATATCTTTGTAGGAGTATTCTTAAGTTTTTCAACAAGATCATATTCCTTCCCACTATGCAAAGGAAAATGAGGAGGACTGGGTCAGATAGAATTAGGCAATGGTAAGGTTATTAGGGTTGGTTGTCTTGGTTGCAGATTGTTTCTTGTGTTATATGTATGAGAAATGGTATTATGACTTGACTGCTATGACACATTATTCTTAGGTGGGTAAAGGATAAGTTCAGGTTTTTTTTGAGTTTGAGGTTTGTGTGAAGGTGGGTAAAGGATTAGAGGGTTCTTAGGATGTCCCACGAGATATGTAGGAGGTCCAATAGTCAAGGGGGATCTAATGGGAACTTGTGCATTAATAACCTCAGTGGTCTTGGTTTGATGTATCTCTAATAAAGGGAAATCTAGTATCACCTTTTTACCATCACCCAAGGAAGACACTTCATTTTCTTACACCAACATAGCCTCCCTAGGAGGAGATTTTTTAGGAGAACTACAAACCAAATGTTCTTGACATTGAAGGGTTGGTTCTTCCAAAATTACTTCATCATAGGTAAGAGAGTTATCAATGGTTGGATTTTCTTGATTATCAATAGTGGGGATATTAGGAGAAGGTTATATTTGAGTGTCCTTTTTCTCTAAGGTCTAATTCTCTTGTGCCATACTATCTTCCCTAGTATGAGAGCTTGTAATATCTTCGTCACATTCCATGGTTAGATTTTGTAAAGTAGTTTCACCACCAGTAGGGGAGGCATCAAGAGAAGGAAAACTATGATTTTCATGCTTACCAAATAGATCTTCGCACACGGTAGGGGCATTAGGGAAGGGAGGAGAAATATTCTCATGACCCTCAATAGGTGCATCTTCTAACATAGACCTATCCTCTTCACATCGAGGAGGGATAGTAGGAGGAAAATTGTGATTTTCATGGTCATCTATGATATTATCCTCTTTGGCTAAATATTTTCACAATCAAAGGATGAATGTAGATTGGGTAAGGTGATATTTAGAAATGTTTCTATGATCTCATCTTCTTGTTTTCTAATATCTTCTAAAGGGGCTGGAGGAGAGGGACAATCAAGACTCTCAATGCTTGTATCTCCTCTAACAAAGATACCTTTGTCACTAATAGAAGAGGTATTGGGAGAAAAAAAAGTATGATTGTTATGATTGTATACACTTTCATCCTCTTGTGTTATGAAATTCTTACAAATCTGTTAGATACTAGAGGGTATCCAAAATGTTTATCAAAGGATTTACTTTTCTTTCCTATATTATGCCCATGAGTAGAGAAAATAGAATCATACAAGCCACTTGATATTCTAGAAACACTAAATGCTTGAAAAGAACACATGCTAACATGAGAAATTAATCTATCTAAATTATACAATGTTTCTAAAATGTAAACAAATTTACTACAGATCTAAAACTTTTGATGTTGAAATGATTTTGAAATGCTTTAAAAATGACTTCACTTCATGGATGTTTTGACCTAGATGTATAAAACAAATGTTCCTGAAACTTTCCAGACTTATACTATATGTTACCAACAAGCTTAGGAAGCACAAAAATCCAGATTTTAATGCTTTAAAAGGAAGTTTACAATTTGGAATGGGATTGATTTTCCTAGAGGGGCGAATGAGTCCTAGTTAGGGTTTCTTTCAAAAATTTCAAATATTTTCAACTATTTTTTATGCTTTTATGTTGTATTACCTCAAGACTAAATGAAAATGCAGATTTTTAATGATTTTAAATGAAATTAAATGAAAAAATGCAAGCTATATGAGCATTCACTAATGCAAAATTTGAAACCCTAGAATGTAAATTAGGTAATGCAAATCCTAATGAAATGTTAATGCAACCAAAATCTAGGATGATGATGGACTAAAAATCAGCAAATAAGGTATTCTAAATGTAGGTTCACCAAAATGATTAGTTGAAAAATGGATGTTTTATGGTCTAAGACATAGAACATCACTTTTCTCCAACTAACATTCAAAAATTCCCTAGAGATCTCAACCCAATGAAGAATGAAGGACGAGATGTGACAAAAGGGTATCTTAGGATATGCTTAGAGATTAATTAAGGCTGAATGAAGGGTTCACCACCAAGTAAGAACTTGGAAACCTAATGAAATGCAAGATGAAATGCAAAAACCCTAATATGATGCAAACTTCATTTAAATAACCTATAAATGCAAGTAAAGAAAAATAGAAAGGATGTAAGATAGAGGTTGTGCACCTATAAACTTTAAGATGAATGGAAATAGCTCTAAAATTCTTAAAAATCTAAATTTTTGACCTACTGTGACTCATTCGCCATTCGGGGTGAATCAATCCTAGTTTCAGATTTCTACATGGGTGTAGGTTTCAGGAAGATGGGTATCCAAATATACAAAGATCTATGAAAAAACCTATAGTGGGACTCATTTTCCACTTGTGGCGAATGAGTCCAGTTTGACTTTTCTAGAAATTTAAAGTTCTGATCTACACCTCTTAGTCTGCTATTTCTACTTCTCTAGGTTCCCAAATCTGAAACCCTAATTTCACGGTTGTAGGTGACCCTTTAGTTAAGATTATGACTTTAACAATAAGGCAAAAAATCTAACAAGCTTTAAACCTAATCCTCAATGATCTTCAAGTCTTCAAAGCACCTAAATCTACAATCACACAAAGAGAGAGAAACAATGTTGATTGTTAGGGAATAGAGGTTTTCCTTGGTCAAACCCCTTTTAGGTAATTACACCAAATGATGAAATAAGATAATGAAGCATGAACATGAAATAATGCAATTATAACCTTGCCATGATGATGGATTTTGAATTGATGCAACAATTGATGAATAATTCTACGGTCCTTGAATTTCTTAGAAATGATCTTGAAAGCTATCTTCTTGTGAAGACTTGGAGTGCTTGACTTGATAACATGAATGCATGATGAAATAATGATTTGAGAGCTCATTTATATAGGAAATCCACTCAAATGATCATTAAGTTGATCCCCAAGGCCGACATGGAAGAAATTTGAATTAAAAACCCACTTTTCCCTCTTAGAACCTTAAAAATAGGCCAAAAGGGACTCATTCACCATCCTGGGTGAATCAGTCCCAGCTGGATGGGACTCATTCAGCCAAGGTGGTGAATGGGTCCCACATGACCTATTTTTGGTCCTCAAGTGTCAGGGAGTCAAGAGATTAAGCTTATATGTTGATCTTGTTTGGTTTTTGATTTAAATATGCCTTGGGATGCATAATATGGGGTCACATGGGCCTATTACTGATGATATAAAGGTCATAAATGCAATAGGGCCCAAAATACAATGTGAAAGTGTAAATAAATACACTTTACTAAATTAAGGAAAAATTAGGTCTATTTAGCTTAGAAGGGCCCTAAATCCCATGTGAATGTGTAAAACACATTACAAAACTAGATTAGGTCCACCTTAGTTTACAATCCTTCTAAATTTATTGTGAAAGTGTAAATAAATACATTTTACAACATTAAATTAAGGCAGAGTTAAGTTAATTTTGCTTAAAAAGGGCCCAAGACCTAATGTGGATGTGTAAAACACCCCACAACACTAGATCAAGTCAATATTAAGTCCAATTTATCATTAATTATTCACATATCAAGTGTGAAAATGTAAATGGGATACATTTTTCTACACTACAACTACCATTGTGCAGTATGATCTAGGATGCCGAGAAGACGAGATTACAAGCCTCCTAGACTAGATGTCATTTGTGATGAGGTGGCACAAGGCACACTTCGACACATGGTGAGTGGATTTTGTTCTTCTTTTACTTCGTTTTCATGCATTTATAGTAATTTTTCATGTACTTTTATAATTTTTAGGATCCTAGAAAACATTCTCACAAAGCATCCATCTTTATCGCAAAGCAACCCTTGTTGGCACAAAGTTTCCCACTTTGGCACAAAGTGTGCCACTTTGGAATAAATTGTTGAGAATTATCTAAAGTGTCCAAGACCCCCTATCCAAAAATGGCATAACTGTCCAAATTGATCGTAAAGTGTCGTAGAGAAAATTTAGTGTTATTTAATTGATAAATTTAGGATTTATTTATTATATTTTGTTATTTTAGGTTCCTCCTCGAGCCCAAAAGTGTCTTAGAGGTAGACAATTCTATTTTCTTGGAGAGTCCATCACACAACTTTAAGAGGAGGATGTTAGAATTTTATAGGACACAAGATTATTCTGGGTATACCTCATACCACCTATGAGGTATCATGATGCTATGTTGGTGGCCCTAGTAGAGAGGTGGGACACAGATACATGTACCTTTCACCTTCCTATGGGTGAGATGACCATTACCTTCAGGCAAATCCACCACATCCTATCGTTACCTATCCAGGGTGAGGTTGTACACTCAATAGATGAGCGGTCATATAGAGAGATACAAAATGACATTATATATTGTTTACAATAGCCCATCTGATGGTCATTCATTGGTCCTAGCATTGAGCTTAGATGGCTACGACATATGCAAAAACCATTACTTCAATGGATCATGATAATCACTACAACACTTGTACTAGTACTAAATGGATGAGATGCCCACTTAGATGGTGGATTATATTTGATCTATTAGATGAAGGTGATACCTCACGGAGATCGTATTTTAGGATACCACAGTGGAAGATGATAGACATGAGCAAATCAGGTAGCAACAAGACTGATTTCTTTTAGGGAGACATGATTACATAGTGAGACCCTTGTACTATGATCATGTCATGTGTCAATTTATACATATTTAGGTACCACCTGATGGATAGGATTCATGGTTGTCACAATTCCCTAATCATTTCATCTTTTAATTGTCAACTCAGGAGTGTCCAAAGTTGTCTGGGGTATGCGTTGGATTGGTTTTGGGGGGTTTGTTGTTGGTTTTCTTTGTTAGGAGCGGTTTAGTTTAGTTCATTCTTTATCAAAAGTGTCTCTAAACTATTCTTCTACTTCTTCCTTACTCAAACTTATTCTAAAGCTTCTAAATGAAACAAATTATTCCAAAATAGAAAATGTGCAAAGGTGAGTCATATTCCAAGCTGGATCAGATCGTTAGGAATGGATGATTAAACTTAATCTATCTTGCAGAAAAATGAGAATCTAACCTTTTACTTGAATTCATAATTTAATTAATCAAAAAAATTGAAATCTAATTATCTACTTGTTCCTATTTCAAAATAACACTCCTCCATTCCTCATACATCCAATCTGACAAGTAATAATTCCTCCTTCATGCATATTTCATTAAGTACATAACTAATTATCAACAATTAATGAACTATTTTCTCTTCAATCTAATTAACTGAAATTTAAACTAAGTTAAAATAGAAAAGATTCTAATTAATCAACATAGTAATGGAATGAAGATTACAACAACACAATTTGAACTTAAGATCTATTCTAACATTATACTCATGAAATAATTCTGACATAAAATAAGAATGAAGATGAAAGATTAATTAACAAGATCACCTTCCTTTATAAGAGTGGGACCTGATCTACCTCTTAAGGGATCTAACAATAGAATTGGATCAACTTCTTTTTATTTCTATCAAATTTTCCCAAGGAGGGGTGAAGTACAAAATATTTCAACTAAGAATTGAAAAATCAAATCTACTTGAAATTAGAAACCAATACATTAACGTTCTAACTATCTTGAGACTGGATATATATCCTCTCTTATTTTAAAAGGGGAAAATTGCAGAAAATATAACTAACTTTATATTATTAAAGAAAATTTGGAGTGCTTGAAGAACAATCATGAAAACTTGTGGTCATCTTTAGTTGGTGTCGAACAAAACTGCACAGGTGGAATGCATGTTTGCTAGAACTATTGCTTGGATGACAAGTAAGTTGCTTGAGGCTGTTGAATCATGATAGGTTAGCCACCAATCTAATTTTAATAGAAAAATAGTTAACACTTCATCTAATCAATAAATACTCTTCCATTCATGAGTTAAATATACATAATAATGGAACAATCACAACATTAAATTCCATTCAATCATGCATTCAAAGAAAATAAGCATTTATATAAAATCATTCAAATTCTAAGTCTTCATGCATAATTAAGTTCATAAATGAAGTCTGTCAAAGATAATATCATCAAATTTTAAGCCAAATATAAAGTATTAAGTATAAAAATTATAAAATATATGAGGTCTCTGCAAGCCCTCATCATTCTCCCCCTCCTATTCATAACCATGCCCTCATGGTTATTGATTGACTACATCAGGGATGTCTTTATTTAGAGTTTCAATCCATAAGGCACAATCAAAG
Organism: Sequoia sempervirens; assembly: GCA_007258455.2. Taxonomy (NCBI): domain Eukaryota; kingdom Viridiplantae; phylum Streptophyta; class Pinopsida; order Cupressales; family Cupressaceae; genus Sequoia; species Sequoia sempervirens. Next base: position 27,445 of record VDFB02064886.1, on the reverse strand, counting down.
ACACCTCCTTTATATTTGTTTGTTGTCTTGTGTTTATTACTGAAGCCATGGTTCTGCTCTAGTTTCTCATACTAGGATTTCAAGACTTCTTCCAGTATCTTCTCTAGTGTATTGATTTTTGGAGTAGGCTTAATGATAATGGCGATCCTAAACCTCATCCCAATCCAAAATTCCTACTGATTTTTTATCAAACAGATAACATGTCTAACCCTAATCAGACTCCATTTGATATTATTCGAGCTAATGGGTTCTCTTTTCTTTAATTATTTAGGAATGGAGTTATATCTTTCAATGCATGCTTCATGAGCTAATGGATTTAATGTTCCTTCCACATATTGGAGACATGCAATACTTTCTAGTAAGTTAGACACATATATTGGGACAACATCATTGAGTATGGAAACTGATCTAAATTATGCAATATAGTCAGCTGCATTAGGTCTCTCTCCTCTCATTGGTAGTCCACACTTTTTTTGTACCTCTTTGTATTCTCCCATTATTTTCCTCCATTCAATTTGATTCTGTAGCAAAGATACAAATGATATAATCTAGAGTTCTCCAACATAAATGTTACGGAGAGAATCATCTATATCTCCCATAATGAAAGCATGCTAATAAAATTCACACATCTAATTTTGGATGCTTGGGTGACTCTTAAAATAATATTGAGAAAATAATTGTCAATTATAAAATCAATAGGCCTTTGTAACACAAGATGATTTAATTTACACGTTAAAAACATTTCCCTAAGAAATACACAATACATTCATGAACGTTTCTTGGTGGCTACCACTACAAAAGCTATGTCAACTGCCTCGGCCACCCTCTTTTTTTCTTCATCCTTTTCTTTGGTAACTTTTTTTATCCCATTTTAAAGTTGTATGTTTAATTTTTGTACTTGAGATCCGTGAGGGAAAGGAACCTTGGTTCTGTTGACTTTTCCTATGGTTTTTCTCTAGTGGAGGTAAATTCCTGGAGGATATTGTTTGTTCTGGTTCCTCCTTTTTAGGAGCCACTTGTTTCCTTCTTTCATTTTCTTCCTTCAACATTTGAATTTCGTTATCCTTTTGTTCTCATTCTTCATTTACCTTTCCATTTGTGTGAACAACTAGTTTGTATCTTGTTGCAATAGTGACTTCAATTTTTCTACCTTTATTTCAGATTTTAAAATTTCTTCATATTTTTGTTTCAATTTCCTTTCCAGTATCATATTCTACATTTTGTATTATTGTATTTCCCTTTCTAACCTAGATAATCTAAGTGAAAATTGAACCTATTTTTCTTCTTCTTTCTTTTGATTCAAATTATCATCACCCTCCTCCTTTTTTAAGGGTTGTTTTCCCTCTTTATGGACAAATATTTCCTCTGTTTGTTCCCTAAGCTGAGTTGGACAAGTAGGGGTGACATCATGGATTTTGGCTTCATCTTCTTTTTCAACTATAGGATACGAGATAACAGAGGGTTGGATAGGAGATTATTGACCCATAGAGTTGCATTCTTCTTAAAAAGTAGGGCTTGGAATAGAAGTTTCTCTAATAGGGGAAGAGGAAAATGTTAGTGTAGGTTTTTAAATATTATTTTTCCTACACATTATTAAGCATACCTTAGGTTATAGGAGATGTGGTTCATGTGAGGACACGTGGCGTAATCCATCGATTACATGTGTTGTTCTCACTCACACTTGGATGGTTGAGTTTCACACCCTCTTTTGGCCTTATATGCCACCTCACAAAACCACTCATCTGTCTCTTTTTGAGTAGGTTATGCCACCTATTTGGCATTTTCCAAGTAGGCATAACTCCCACCTAATTTGGTTATTTGGGAGTTATTACCCCTCTTGGAATTATTTGCCCATATTCTACTATATATTCTGCACTCACCTCTCCCTCTTATCAAGTTCAGATCTAGCTCCTATCTAGTCTAGATGAGTTCATGTTAACTCAATCAATTCAAGGGAGAGTTGAGGCATATTGTATCATTTAGTGTGTGATAATAACATCATTTTGTTATTGCACTATATTCCTGCATTTTATCTCTTGCTGCTCTCATGTGGAAGGTTTATCTTGGTTTTGTAGGTGATCCTGGGTGCTCGAGTTCATCAACAACTCTTACATGGTATCAGAGCGTCAGATCTGCAAGCCCCTTCTCAAATTTGAGAGATTTGTGAGTTTTAAATCAGTATTGCAGGTTGCAGCATGCCTTTACTTGTCTTAAGTAGCTGATTCTACCTTTTCATGCTGTTTTTTGGTTGTTGGGGTCGTTTTATGGTGCTAAAGGCGTTTTTTTTACACTAGATCCATATTTTCTGTATATTTTAAAAAAAATCCGCCATCTGGGTTTTGTTTATAGCAGAAAAAAATTATCTGGGTCATTGCTAGTTTCTGCACACAGGTTGTATATTTTTCAGAAATTAAATTGGAACATTTCAGCAGACCCCCTCTCCAATTGCATTTTTGATTTTGTAGTCAATCTTTGGAGGGCCATAATTCAGTCATACGAGCTCCTTTTTCAGAGAATTTTTTTTTTATTTGGGTTAGAATTTCGCAGGATTTGTAGTGGTATGATCCATTTTTGCTCAAGTGATCTGAATTTTCCAGAAAATCAGTTTTATCAGCAGATCTGAAGGACAGTTCTCATTTTTGGAACTTCAAATGGCTATAACTTTCACATATGACCTCGGATCGAGGTGATTCTTGTTTTGAAAGTTGATAGTTTTTTGAGAACTATACATTGGTACTATTTTGAGGTTCTAATTTTGAGATTTAATTGTACTTTCAGTATTTGAGTCCATTTTGGACACTTGAAAAACTCTGGAAAATAACTCCAGAATTGTAAATGCACTAATTATAAAGTGCCACCATTATATTTTTCTGCGGGGGTCATGATTGAGTGAATTTTTGGGGGTAATCTTGTAGTTGATTCTTTTGTGTTGACCAGTTAAGGAGGTATCATGGGTTTTTCTATTCATCCTTCTGTGGTAATGTTGAATAAGGATAATTATGAGTCTTGGAAGAATGGAATCCTGACACATCTCAGGTGGCTTAAGCTCTTGCCATACCTTTATGGGCTCATACCTGAACCAGACACACCTTGGAAGCAATCAGTTTGGGGTAATAATAATGATCACATTATAGGATTAATGGGTACATATATTGGTGTTGATATTTATGTGGAGATCTCTCATATTGAGTGCCCACACACACTTTGGACCAAGATTTGGGAGATTTTTGGAGACCATCATATCTCTCCATTCCCAGATGATCCTATTACAGATTGTTTAATTCCCCTTGATGATGTTGATAATATACCTTATGATAATGATACTTTAGAGGAGCTTGAGGATATTAAATGTCTTGAATGTCTAGTTGATAAAGAGACTTCTCTTCTTGCTTCTCCTCCTCCTATTGAGATCACATCCTCATCTACTGTTGCATTTGAAGATACTTGTGTTGCTACATTCATGGCTTCTTGTGATTCAGTGCAACAGGATACACATTGTCTTCTAGATATAGCTACTTTGGATGGATTCTTGACAGGGATTTCAGACTTGTTTGTGGAGTCTCATATTGCAGATTTAGGAGACATCATCGATAGCATTCATCTTCTCTTTGATGAAGTTGATTCTTCTTCAGTTGTGGAGGAACCTTTGGATATTCTTGTTCAATCTTCACATGATCATTCCTCACAGTTTGACATGATTGTGGATACTTTTGAGCAGCATTTGGAGGAGGCATCTTTGTCTTCAGAGAAGATAGTTTTGTCTTTGGATCTTGTTCTACATACATTTCTACTAGGTTTTGGATTTTCATCTTCTATAGTGTGGCCTAGAACACTTGATTTGATGGTGACATCTTTCGACATCAACATGGAGACAACTGAGCAGAGTTCAGAGACTTCATACATTTTCATCATTCTTCGTTCATATTCCTTTCAGGAATGGGAAGACTTTCTTCATACACCTTTGGTTTTGTTTCTTCCTAAGGGGAGGAACATTGTTCGACGATCGTGGACCATGTTCTACATTCAGCTTCGAGCTTCAACCATTGGCATAGTTGACTACTTTGGGGAAGGCTACATGGTCTTTCCTATCCTTTCTATTTTGGAGGGGACTTCTTCCTGCATAGGATTCTTCTTGTGTTGGGAAACTTGTTTTCTTTTCTCTCTTTTGGGAGGAGTTTTGTCCCACTGGGTTTTCTCCTTTACTCCATTTGTGAGAGAGTATTTTGTACATGGGTACCTAACATGGCCTAGTAGCCGGGACCCATATTTGCATCTTTGCATTCTTTCATCCTTTCACCCACCTAAGCTATGCTTAAGGGGGGTGTTAGTGTAGGTTTTTAAATATTATTTTTCCTACACATTATTAAGCATACCTTAGGTTATAGGAGATGTGGTTCATGTGAGGACACGTGGCGTAATCCATCGATTACATGTGTTGTTTCCACTCACACTTGGATGGTTGAGTTTCACACCCTCTTTTGGCCTTATATGCCACCTCACAAAACCACTCATCTGTCTCTTTTTGAGTAGGTTATGCCACCTATTTGGCATTTTCCAAGTAGGCATAACTCCCACCTAATTTGGTTATTTGGGAGTTATTACCCCTCTTGGAATTATTTGCCCATATTCTACTATATATTCTGCACTCACCTCTCCCTCTTATCTAGTTCAGATCTAGCTCCTATCTAGTCTAGATGAGTTCATATTAACTCAATCAATTCAAGGGAGAGTTGAGGCATATTGTATCATTTAGTGTGTGATAATAACATCATTTTGTTATTGCACTATATTCCTGCATTTTATCTCTTGCTGCTCTTGTGTGGAAGGTTTATCTTGGTTTTGTAGGTGATCTTGGGTGCTCGAGTTCATCAACAACTCTTACAGAAAATAATTTTGGGGAATTGTTTCTTGTACATTAAGAACCTCTCTCTCCTTTTTCAGGTTCTTCTGTCTCTAATTCCTCAACTTGAATTATAGGGGGATATTTTTGAGCTTTCTTCTTTCTTCCTCTTTTTAATTCCTTTTTCTCCTCATGTTTTTCAAGTTTTTCATCTTTTTTCCTTTTTTTCAAATTTTCTTTCTTCTCAACCCCCTTCTTATTTTTACCGTTTCCTTCTTCAGGCTCATATTCTTCTTAGTTTTCCATTTCTTTTTATTTTATTTTTCCTGAGGTTTTAGCTTCCTCAGAGTCTTGTTTTTGAGGCCTCCTTATAGGTTTTTCCCTAACTCTCTTTGAGCTCTTTTTCTTCTCTACTTTTAGAGTTTTGCTTATAGGGGTTTTATATTTTCCAGAACCCTCTCCCTCAGTATGCATCAAAAATTGTCTCCATCTCTCCTCACCATTAGGTTTTTGAATAAAATGATGTTTTACAATTAAATGCATTAACCCATGGTGGGTAATCCTACTTTTCTTTTTTTACATTTCATTGCCATATTACTGATTTGAGAAAACAAAAATGCTGGTAGATTTGCTCTTACCTTCGGCTTAGCTCCCCATGAAAAATATGAATTAGTAGCTGAAGAGTTGGTCCCAAAACTATAGAAAACTAGCATTCACAGGTAAAATTCTTCATTAGGTAGTGGACAATTGATGACTAGGGCTCCTCGGGGCTTCCTCTGTCAATGCCCTTATTTTTCCCTCTTTGAATCGAGAAAGTGGGCAGAGCTTCTAGGTCAACATGGAACATTTCTAGAAGCTCCTTTAAATCATGTTGACCTCGCCTCACAATTTCTCTTTCAATAGGGATTCTAGAAAATGCATTAATGATGACCATAGATACCTCAACAGCTTCCCCTCTCACTACTATGAAGTTGATGTTGAAATTTATGACACATTCTTAAATTACATCCCACTCATAACCTTCATATTTAAGAATGAGGTCCAACCAACCTACCTACTCAAACCATCTTTTGGTTTCAGTTTCTATAATGGCCTCCTTTGGCTCAACCATTTGCTTGTAACCCATTTTTACAGACTAAGAATTTCAAAAACTCCAGAAAAAATATAGGAAATATGTGGAAATGGGGATATTGCAGAAATGATGATGGGTTTTCTTTTCTTGTTGAATGAATATGAAATGATTCATAACTGCTCCTATACTTGGACATTAAATTTCCTTTATTCACCATAATGTGTAGTTAAACCAGAGTACACTTTGCATGCCTAAAACTTCTTGCCAACAAAATTGTTTTAAAATTTGCTAATGAAAGGTGGCAAAAGAACATTCATTGATCTTGTCGTACAGATTGCTTTTTGCTTTAAACATCACTTTATAATCATTATTTGAAAACTGGCCAATTAATGCCACTTCATATTTGAACTGTTTACTAAATTACAATTGGCATTTAACATGATAATACGACCTCTATAAAATTTTTATGACAAATAATTTAATGCATTTAAACTTTCAAAAATAAATAAATCATATAAAAACCTACCTCTCGATGGTGTGAAATGACATTGATGTTGAAAGATGGTATATTTTGATGGCAGAGTTAGCTGGAATAATCTCTGCTATTTTCTAAAAGGATCAAAATTAGTTAGAGTTCACCAGATTGTATAGTGTACTCAATCACAGTTGATAAATTTAATTCTTACGCTCTTGTCCCTCTTAAAATAAGAAGGTAGCACACTAGGCTCAACACTTGTGGGAGCCCACTTTCTTCCACATGCTATAATGTCAAACCATGAAAATTTGAAGTATTGAATGAACCTATTCCTACACAATGAACAAACAAGTTAGCAAAACAATGAAGCTAAAAGCTTCCAATGATTTATAATTCTTATTTCTCCTCTTGAATATCATGGATTGTATCAACTATCAACTAATCATTAATAACTCAGAGCTATCAGAAGTCTTCTTCCCATGGTCATCTTTAGATACCAAGAATAGCCAATTAGGAGCAACTAGGATCCATCAAAAGCTTAATTAATTTGAAAATTTAATCAACACCTTCATTAAAGAATTGATTTCCAATTTGATCTCGAGCCATTAGGATCTTTTTGGTTTTGTGAGAAGCCATCAAAATCTATCCAGACTTGTACCTACAAGAGACAAGAGGATTAGGAAAACTCTTATTTTTAATCATTTTTTGGAAGGTAAACTGCCTTTTCTAGTTTCTAATTTACCTTCTTTATTCAGGGAAACTGAACAGTATTAAGGAAAGGACATTTCACCTAAACAAGAAAAATATTCCTTAGTAAAATGTTTTATTCTTGATTGAAGTTCAGTTGTAAACTCTTCCTTTGATGCTGGTTTATGATAAAGCCTAAGCTTGTGTCCATTTACTAGCATTGTCTTCATTTCTCCATCAATAGGTGCCAATTGGACAACTCCATTATAAAAAACTTATTTAACCTCATATGGTCCAAGCATCTAGTATGCAACTTCCTTTGGAATTCTTGAAACTGTGAATCAAACAATAATACCCAATCTCCTATAGTAAATTTTTTATTGTGAATATTCTTATCATGCCATTATTTCATGTGATTTTGAATGATCTTCGTTTAATGTAAATCTTCCATCCTCATTTCATCTAACCTATTCAACTACATTACTCTATTTTTTTACGCTTCAGTCAGATTTTTACCCACATTTAAAGCTGATCTAAGTGTTTCAAGTTCAAATTCTATACGAAGAATAGGCATCTTCCCATAAAATAACTCATATGTAGAAAACCCTGTGGTTGTTTTCCATGTTGCATTATATGCCCAAACACCTTTTGTCAATCTATCAGACCAATCACTCCTTTGATATGAAACTGTCTAAGTTTTGAGTATATTCTTCAATTCTCTATTAGTCACCTCTACCTGTCCATTTGCTTGAGGATGGTGTGGTGATGACTTCCTTTGATGAACTTGATATCTCTAAAGAAATTCTTGAAGCATTAAATACATGAATTGTAGTCCTTGATTTGATACAAGTGTTCTAGGTTGCTCCACACCTTTGTAAGGGTATGTGCAGGATCATGGTGGGCCAAAAAGTGGCAATATGATGGGTATGTGGCTGACAACAATTTTTTTACCCAAAATTGAAGAAATGAAAAGGGTTTTTAAAGGATATTCTCATCTTTCCACTAATATAAATTATGTTTTATTTTGAATTTAATAAGTAATTATTATTGATTTTCTATTCAAATTACAAGTAAATTCCTGATTGATAGGATGATTGAAAAACATCTATAGGTTTTAAATGGTATCACATTTTTTGAATCCAAAACATGCATCACATTCTATGCTTTGCATACTATAGGATTAAAAAAAGAAAAACTGAATTTCATGAAGTTTTGACCAAGTTAAGGTGGTTAGACATACAAGTTTTTATATTTTTTAAAAAGTTGTAATAAAATAATAATAATTAATTATTTACTTGGAAAAGAATTACAAAAAAATATGCATCACATCGGGACATGAGTCCTCTACTTATATCTAGAATATGATAAAAAAAATTATCATTTTATTGTGGTTAGGGTGGTTAGACAGACACCTACTTCTTATTTTTTCCCTGAAATTTAAGTACCACTGCATTGAAATTTCAAATTTTCACCAAATAGATTTTATTTTTTTTAAACAAACCTAGTAGTTTAGAAACTACATTAAATTTGCTATAGATTCTATTCTTACATATTTTTGAAATAATAAAGACAACTTATTCAAATTTTTACGTCAAGTTGCCTAATTCTGAATTTTCTGAATTTTTTGCCACTTAAGGGCCTATTTTTTCCATGATGATCCTGCACATACCCGTAAAATGTTTTTGTATAAGAAATATGCAAATATTTCTTCTTTAACAGTTGGTAATGCTTTGACCTCCACCCATTTAGTGACATAATCAATACACACAAGAATGTAATGATTTCATTTTGATGGTGGATCTATGGGACCAATAAAATCAATTCCCCATTTCTCAAATGGTTTCAAGGAAACTTGTGTTTGAAGTGGAATTTATGAAGAATGCGTAGGTCTTCCCATTCTTTGATATTGATCACAATTCCTGATGCAGTGAGCTACATCCTTAGTCATTGTTGGCCAGAAATAACATGCTCCAAGAATCTTATGTACTATTCTCACTGTGGAATAATGTCCTACACTTGGCTCATCATGACATGCCTTCAAGATATCATCAACATCTATTTCTTATACACATTTGATCATTACATGTTTTGGACACATCTTAAACAACAAATCATTAATCCATTCAAATATGGAACTTTCTCTAATTAGTCTCTTTTTTTGCTTAGATGAAAAATAAGGACATTTCCTAATTACTAAATAATTAGCAATATCAAAAAACCAAAATGATTGAATAGATATGGAAAATAGGTGTTTATTAGGAAATGCATCTTCCACTGGTTCATTATTCCCCTATAAAACTATGGGTATGTGCAGGATCATGATGGGCCAAAAAGTGGCAATATGATGGGTATGTGGTTGATGAAATTTTTTTTACCCAAAATTGATTTTTCTAATTTTTTTACCACTTAAGGGCCTATTTTTTCCATGATGATCCTGCACATACCCCTATCCTAGACAAATAGTCAGCTACCACTTTATATTTACCTAGTTTATCAACTATTGTTATATCAATTTTTTGTAATAACAATAACCATCAAATGATGCATCCTCCCACCATGTAGCTTTATTCATTAGGCGGGTATGTGCAGGATCATGGTGCGCCAAAATGTGGCAATATTATGAGGGTATGTAGCTGACAACTTTTTTTTCACCCAAAATTAATGAAATGAAAAGGGTTTTTAGAGGAGATTCTCAGCTTTCCAAAAATATAAATTATGATTTAATTTGAATTTAATAAATAATTATTATTCATTTTCTATTAGAATTATGACTAAAGTCCTGATCAATAGGCTGATTGAAAAAATCTATAACTTTCAACGGTATCATATTTTTTGAATCCAAAACATGCATCACATTCTATGCTTCACATACTATAGGATTAAAAAAGAAAAATTAAATTTCATGAAGTTTTGACCAAGTTAAGGTGGTTAGACGAAGAGTTTTATATTTTCTAAAAGTTGTAATAAAAATTCATAATTAATTATTTAATTGGAAAAAATTACAAAAAATATGCATCACATCTAGACATGAGTCCTCTACTTATATATAAAATCTTACAAAAAAATATTATCATTTTATTATGGTTAGGTGTATCAGACACCTACTTCTTATTTTTCCCTAAAATTTAAGTACTAATTGCATTGGAATTTCAAATTTTCACCAAATAGATTTTATTTATTTTTAAATAAACCTAGTATTTTAGAAACTACATTCAATTTTCTACAAATTCTATTCTTACATATTTTTGAAATAATATATATAACTTATTCAAATATTTATGTCAAGTTGCCTAACACTGCTTTTTCTAAATTTTTTGCCACTTAAGGGCCTGTTTTTTGCACGATGATCCTGCACATACCCAGGCATCAAATGGATACATGATCTATATGTACAAAAGTCTTATAAAAAATAATATAATGTCTAAATTTATTAATGGCATACACAACTGGTAAAAAAACATTTTCATTAGTGGTGTAATTTTGTTGAGTTGGGTTAAGAATTTTGCTTATATAATAAATGGCACGCATCACTCCTCATTCATCCTTCTATCAAAGAACCGCCCCAATCACAAAATTAGATACATCTGCATTTATGTGAGAAGGCACACCCCAGACTGGCCCAACTATGACAAGCGTAGTTGTCAAGGCCTATTTTATATCATCAAAGGATTGTTGACACATTGATGTCCAAAGAAAATTTAAATCTTTCTTCAATAAATTAAACAAAGGACCTACAATCTTACTGAACCCTTCTATGAACCTCCTATAATAGCCAGCATGTCCTAAAAATCTTCTCACATTGGTCTGAGTTTGGTATTGGTATTTGTAGAATAACCTCAATTTTCTTAGGGTCTACCTTAATTTCTTCTTTTGACACATGATATCCCAACACAATTCCTTAAGTCACCAATAATAGAATTTTATCATGATTCAATTATAATCTATGCTCTTTGCACCTATTTAAAACTTTATTTAGGTTATTCAAAGATTCTTCATAAGTTTTACCATGGACTAAAAAATCATCCATGTATACCTCAACACATGTTAAATCTGCAAATATGGCAAGAACAACACGTTGAAAAGTTGCAGGTGCATTACATAGTCCAAAAGGAAAGGCTCTATAAGCATAGGTACCCCATGGGAAAGTAAACATTGTCTTATCTTGATCTTCCAAAGCTACTTGAATTTGGTTATACCAACTAAAACCATCAAGAAAATAAAAGTAACTACTACCTAATAAGTTATCCAATACTTCATCTATAAAAGGAAATTGAAAATAGTCTCTCTTAGTAGCCTTTTTCAACTCTATAATCCACACATACTCTCCATTTACCATTTTTCTTAGAACTATGATGAGTGGAGAAACCCATTAGCTGTCTAAAATAGGATAAATGGATCCCACTTGGAGCAATTTCTCTATTTCCAACTTAAAAAAATCTCTCAATGCATGGTTAATCCTTCTATGAGCTTATCTTACAGACTTGTTTAACATTTTCAGTGTAAATGTGGTGTGTAGAGATATCAGGATGGATCCCTCTCATGTCCTTATAATCCCAAAAAAAAGCTTCAGTATTCTTTTCTAAAATCTCTTTTAGATCATCTTCTTGCTTAATTGATAAAGACCCATTATGAGTAAAGGCTTGTCTATTTGCACTAAGATTTTCTTAGTCTTTTTTTGAAGAGTATAGGGGTCTCCAATCAAAGTAATTAAAGGATAGGAATGTGGAAAAAAATGATGGAGTTATTTGTTATGATTTGAATCATAATTCATGGAATCAATTAAAGGGAAATGATCCTAAATATCAATAACATCATGAACTTCAAGGTTTCCCTCTTCCTCATTCATACATCATTGATACTCTTCCCTATGCTCTATCAATGTTACCATTGAAAGTTCTTGGATATCCTAATCTTTTGAATTAAGACCATCTATCCTGCTTTGGCTTTCAAATGATAAAGAAGGTTTGCTGGTGGGTAAAGGGATAATTCTATTTTTCTAATTCCATTAGAGATAGTCATACTTCATGGCCTACAATCAATAAGGGAAGTGGATGTTGCCAACCTTGGTCTCTCCAAAATTATTGGATATCCCATCTTCCTTTGCTTACTTTTCAAGACAAGAAATTCAATAGTATATCGATAGTAATATGACATGCTCAAGGATACCTTCTAGTTTTGCAATAGATTGATCTGCTAGTTGTAAAACTTTGGTTGTTGGTTGAAACTTTGTGATTCCCAATTTGTCGGATGTTTAAGTTGTAATAACATTAATTGCATCCCCTAAATCAATAAGGACATTTGGAATTTTCAATCCATTAATATTAAGGGTAATTACTAGACTTCCTAGGTCACCATAATTTTGAGGAATCAACTTTCCTAATAAAATATTAGATAATTTTCCTCTAATTTTAATTGTGGAAGGTAACTTCTATTTCCTTCTAGGTTTTTTGACACACAAAGATTTAACCACCTGGTTGATTTCTGGGATATCACAGATAGCTCTCAAGAGTGTAATTTCAATGTTAATCTTCTCTTAATCTCTCTAATAATTTTGGAATCTACCAAATCATCCTATTTCTCCTTAGCTTGCTTCCCAACCATTGATTCTGGTTGAAATCATGCAAGAAATTGAACATGTTTATAAGAAGAAATATCTTCATTCCTCTACAATATATCCTTCATCAAATCTTTTTGTTGTTTATCTTTAATCGAATCAGGTTTTGATGGTACTAATCAAGTTCTGAATTGAATATCATTCATATTAATGTTGTTTAAACCAACTATATTAGGATCAGTGTTGTAAGATGGCTATTGAGGTTTAACATTTTTAGGATTGGGAACTGGTTGAGCTAGAATTTGAGGTTGGTTTATTGCATCAAAATTTGATGGTTGTGTGGAACCATGAAAAATTGATTGATTTTGATTCCAAGGTCTTCTTGGTCCCTAATTTTTCCATTGAATATTATTACCTTGGTTAGGATGCCATTGATGTTGATTAGGCTACCACTAATATTAATTAGGTTGATACTATCGCTGGTTCCATTGAGGATTAGTCCATTCAGGTTGTCCCCAAGGTGGTCCCTAAGATGTTGCTATAGAAGGAGGTGGAATTGGCATTTGTTGGAAATTCCATTGAGACTATGAATTCCACTGACTAAAAGTATTCCATTGATTCAAACCCAAATTGGAATTATTTGTAGGATTACACTGTCCTATGAAAGTAGGGTTAAACTTCCTCTATCCTATGTAGTTGAGTTCTTCCATAGGTGAAGATTGGGAAGATTTCTTCAAATGATTTTTGATCTCTAGGAGGAGATTACATTTTCTAGTAGAATGCTTCTTCTCACAAATGTCACACAAATCTACTTGATTGAGAGGACATTCCCTTAATGAATGCTTCTCTCTACATTTAGAATAATATGTAGCCAATGGTTCTACTATTATTTTGTCATGTTGAGAATTAAGGTGGATAAGGATATCAGTTTTAAAATTTTCTATTTCCTCCATGACCTTAGAAACATCAATAGAGGAACCCCTATTCTTTTACCTATAACTTAGTCTTGTTCTTGAATAGTTCTTGCAAATCTCAACTATTTATTCGAAAGTGAGTTTGTTGGTGTCTCCTTTTCCTATTAAGTTAAAGGAGTCTCTTGAATCATCATCAATTAATTTTAGGAAAATGGACTTAACAATTTATTCATCTAACCCATTCCCACATATTTTCAAAACAAATTGGTATCTTCCCACATAATCTTCTAAAATCTCCTTTTCTAACTATTTCATTTTAAACAATTCCTCTTTCTTGTCCCTAAATCTATAGTAATCCTGGTATTTTTCCAAAAAAATTGTTTCCATTTCTTCCCAAGTGTTAATGGAATTAGCATTATGTTACATTGGTGGTTGTCATTGCACCAAAAGATTGACCTATTAATGCCCGATACAACTGCTAGATTTATGTAAGATCCACATGAGGTGATTAAGCCATGTCACAAACCCAAGCATCATTCTAGACAAGGAAGACCAAGGGAGACACCATATTGCAACAATCCCCCCAATGCAAGTGAGGGGTTTGAGCCTGTGACCTTGGCTCTGATACCAAGTGTTACATTGGTGGTTTTCGTTGCACCAAAACCCAAACCCAAGCATTGTGCTAGACAAGGAAGACCAAGGGACACACCATCTTGCAACATATTCAACCCCATGAACCAATGCAAGGTTGATTCCTTCAGAGTGGATGGAAATAGTTTTAACTTTTGATTATCAGAAGTGTAATCATAAGTTTGACACAATACTTTGAATTCAAACAAGAATTGGCCAGGGTCCTCCAAAGTTTTCCCACGAAATGTAGGTAAAATAGAGGGTGAAATATTTTTCATAGGTGGTTCATTAACCTACCTATTAATTCCAATAGGGAAAGAGAATGGTATGTTAGGAACCTCTTCTTCTCAGTGGTCCCCCATATTTTATGATGGTTGGAGACTGTTTGAGTCGACGATGATGAACTCATACTATGTGATTGATATCCTTCTAGAGAAGGTATTAGATCTCATTTTATGAATCTTCCAAATAGATCTCTTTGCCTATTCATCAACTAAAAAAGACATTCTTACCAATACTTAAGGCTTGAATTATCTAAGGCTAGATCATTCCCTGTCAACAATGCCAAAAATGATGGATAGGGGTCATTGCTATCAATTCACTAATCATTTAATATTTTAATTTTCAACCCAAGGGTGTTGAAATCTTTTTGCACTAAGAGTTGGATTGGTTTGGGGGGTTGTTGTTGGTTCGCTTTGTCAGGAGTGGTTCAGTTTACTTCCTTCTTTATTAGAAGTGTCTCTATGCTATTCATCTACTTCTTCCTTACTCAAACTTATTGTAAGGATTCTAAATGAAACAAATTATTCCATAATAGAAAATGCGCAAAGGTGAATCATATTCCAAGTTGGATCAAATTGTTAGGAATGGATTATTAAACTTAATATATCTTACAAGAAAATGAGAATCTAACCTTTTACTTGAATTTAGAATTTAATAATAAAAAAAAATGAAATCTAATTATCTGCTTGTTCCTAATTCAAAAGAAAACTACTCCATTCCTCATACATCCAATCTGACAAGTAATAATTCCTTCTTTGTGCATATTCCATTAAGAACATAACTACTTATCAACAATTAATGAACTATTTTATCTTCAATCAAATTAACTAGAATTTAAACTAAGATAAACAAAAAATATTCTAATTAATCAACATAGTAATGGAATGAAGATTACAACAATGTAATTTTTCATTTAAGATCTACTCTAACATTATACTCATGAAATAATTCTGACTTAAAATAAGAAAGAAGATGAAAGATTAGTTAACAATATCACCTTCCTTTGGAAGAGTCGGTCGTGCTATGCCTTTGGAGGGATCTAACATCAAAATTGTATCAAATTCTTCTTTTTGTTTCCATCAAATTTTCCCAAGGAGGGGTGAAGTACAAAATCTTTCAACTAAGAATTGAAAAAAGAAATCTACTTGAAATCATAAACTAATACATCAACATTCTAACTATCTTGAGACTAGATATATATATCCTTTCTTATTTGAAAAGTAGAAAAATGAAAGAAATTTAACTAACTCTATATTATTAAAGACATTCTGGAGCACTTGAAGAAAAATCATGAAAATATTGTGATCATCTACAGTTGGATTCAAACAAAACTATAGAGGTGGAATGCATGTTTACTGGAACTATTGTTTGGTTGATAAGTAAGTTGATTGAGGTTGTTGACTCATGATAGGTTAGCCGCCAATCTCATTTGAATAGCAAAATAGTTAGCACTTTATCTAATCATTAAATACTCTTCTAGTCATGAGTTAAATATAAATAATAATGGAACAATCACAACATTAAATACCATTCAATCATGCATTGAAAGAAAATAAGAATTGATATAAAATCATTCAAATTCTAAGTCTTCATGCATAAATAAGTTCATAAACATGAAGTATATAAAAGATAATATCATCAAATTTTTAGCCAAATATAAAGTATTAAGTATTAAACTTATAAAATATGTGAGGTCTCAGGAAGCCCTCATCACCACCGTGGGATCGACCTAGAAACATATGATTAGCACAAAGTGCTCTTAGACTTTGGGACACTCACCATCTTATGATTGAGGATGTTTACATTAGTGGTTCAGAGGATGAGGACCATGACATGCCCCGAGTCTTTGATGTTGTCGACATAGGCACCACACTAGCCTACAATCAATGGTGGGTTGGAGCATGAATAGCTCATGTATTTCCCATGCACCACCCTATAGTCCACATCAGACCTCTTCTAGGTCATAGAGAGAATAGGGATGTTGAGCAGGTTGATGGAGATATAGATGATGATGACGATATGCCTAACATACTTCTAGATTTAGAGAAGGATGAGGAGGAGGAGGATACCTAGTCAATGAGCGATGACACTAATGGGACATAAGAAGATCTCATTTCCCTTGAGAGGAGAGATTAACCTTGTATTATGGTCACTAGAGCATATGAAGTAGCCACATCAAAGATCTGCACTTACAAGCATGGATAGGTCAGTAGTTTTGATCCATCCACACTTTCTACATAGAAGGGGACCTCTATTTTATGGTTATATCTCACTTGGAATAGTGAAGATCTAGGTGATGATTTGATATTTATGTTTTCATTATGCTCTTTTACTTCATGTATATGATTTTTATATATTTTATGATGTGTATTGATATCTTTTATGTTTCCATCTTGCAAGATCCATGTGAGAGTGGCATAGGCTCTATCAGAATGTGACTATAGAAGTGATGTATAGTAGGGTGGATGAACACAAACTAACTCAACAAATCAAACTTTTAAATCTTAGAACCCTAATTTGGTGGGTTTCTCTCACAATCTTCCCATTCTCCTAATATTACTCCACAATTGGTTTTTCCAACATAATTTCCAAAAAATACGTCATACCTAGAATATGAACATATTTTTGAGTACCCTTTATATAATTTGACAACATACCAAATTTCTAGGTGGGAGTGTTTTGGAACATAAAGGTCAAATTTATGTTGCTATGCTTTGGATTAGGGCTAAATAGGCATGTTTAGATAGGTCATAATAAGGTTTTAAAAAAATAGACCCCAAACCTTCATTCCAATGGCTTATAAATGTCATAAATGGTCTACCTCAACATTTCCAATCAATCCAAGCAATTCCCCAAGAGTTTTTCATCAAACCCTAAGTCTTATGTAACTTCTATGCCCAAAATATGAGGTTTTATGATTAGGGCATCAACAAATTTGCACCAATCTTCATCCCCTTCTCCTACAAACTTCAATAACACAAAAAAAAACCTATCTACAACCATTCCACCAATTTTAAGGCTTTTCATTGGTAGAAAGGGAAAAAAATCATGATTCTCTATCAAAAGACACCTTGATGAGGGTTTCAAATAGTTTTAAGGAAATATGCTCTAACTTACTCCAATCTTGATGAAATCAAATGAAATCAATTGCAAAAAAACATAGATTCAATACATCATCAATTACAATTAATTTGTGAGCACTCATGGGTCATACATAGCCATACAGGACTATGTAGTAGCAATATTCAATGGGAAAATACAAAAAATGAAGTATTTACTTATTGCTTATCACCAAAAATCACACCAAAACCTTGTCTTAGCCTTAAAAAGGCTTATTTAAGCATTAAAAATCAAAAAACAACCATTCACCTTCCTTAAAACTACAAAAATCTAAAGTTGCCTTGATAACATTTTTTAACTTTTGCAACATTTACAAAATTGACTCACCAACCCACCTAGCAACCTAAAATTGCCTCAAACACACATGACATGGCCTTGAAATGAACTTATTACAAACAAAAGTGAGTTAACAACTCAAAATCAACACTTGACCCCTTTTTTGCATCATGAAGACCTAGGTGCCCTACACCATACTCCTCGAGAAAAAATGAACTCAAGTCCCATTGAAGACAATGTTGCAACGATAGATCCATGCTTTGACCCCCAAGTGACATCCTCATTGGGAAACCACTTCCAATGGAATAAATACTAGAAATAATCATTATCCCTTGTCTTTTTGAATTCTTTAACACCTAGGATATGCTCCAACTTTAGACACCTACTTGATGGATGATCTTTGGTTGTCATTCACTTGAGAATGTTGTCAAACCTACATCATTACCTACTACCATACCTCCTCCATCCTTGTAATGAACCTCCTTCATTTCAATTGTGTTCTTGGACTTGTCTACATTCTTTTGTAGTTTATCCTTGACCTCTTCACCTTTGCTTCCCATCTCTTCCATCTGTTGTTGTATCCATGTAACTGCTGCTTGATCAGGTATACTAACCTCTAGTATGAAAGGAATAGAATAACCAATATCCCTTTTTGAAAGTAATTAATGGAACACCTTTCATATTATCATAGCAAAATACTTCTTAAGCCAATATTGAATCCCCAAAATCCAGTCATTCTTAATGTTTTTTGTCATAATATTTCCAGGTTTAGGAGTGGCTGCAAGGTCCATGTGCTTCTCTTCTTCTACCTTTAAGAACTTTGTCCTACCTACCACCATCACATTAGATCCCATGGTTTTCCCTTTATCCTCCTCCTTTAATGGTGTCAAGCTATAGCAGACCCCAACCTTTTCTATCTCATAAGTATTCCTCCTTCCATCATATATAGCATGCCTATCAAATTGCTAAGGCCTCCCTAGCAGCAAATGGCATACATCCATGGGTAGTGTGTCACATAAAATTTTGTCCTCATACCCTCCTATGTTAAATTCCACTCAAATTTATCCATTCACCAAAAAATATTGACCCTCATTTAACCAATAGATTTTGTAAGGGGTAGCATGTGGTATTTTAGGCAACTTAAATTTTTCAATCATCTTAACTAAAACCATATTATCTGTACTTCCTGAATCAATTACAAATTTACAAACCTTACCCAAGCACTTATAGGTTGTCTTGAAGATATTCTTCCTTTGTGGTGGCTCCTTATCCACTGGTACCTTGATGAGGGTTCTCCTTACCATGAGTTATTCACCAACCTCTAGAGTAGCATGATATGATGCTGATTTTACACTCTCACAATCATCTCCTTGGACAATCTAATTCCTCCTTTCTCCTCTAGCTGAAGTAGTAAATTGATCGTCATTGCATTGCCATGCTTGATGCCCAAACTTTTTGCATTGGTAACACATTCCTGTTAAACCAATAGATCATCTTCCTTGACCTCCAAATCTACCTCTAAAGCCTAATCTACCTCCTCTAAATCCACCTCTTGCATTTTCAACTTGTTCTTGTATTTTTCTTGTATCTTCTTGGCTCTCATATGACTACCTTGGATTAGAAAATGAACCTTTTCCTTTGGAATTGTTGCCTCTACCCCCATTTTGTTTTTCTTCCATTCTCTTTAGCTTTTCTTCAGCCCTAATTGCCAATTGAAAGCATTCCTCTACCATTCTCGGGTTTGTCAAATTCAACTCATCTTGAAGATTAAACCTTAACTCACTGGGATATCTAGCCACCTTCTCCACGTCATCCTCCATGTGATTTTCTCATATACTCAATTTAGAAAACTCTTCAATATAGGATTTGACATATGTATCTCTGTGTTTCATATTTTGAAGTTTTTTGTACATTTTAATTGCATAATCAGCCAGTAAGAACTTACCCTTAAGATTGGCCACTATTCTATCATAAAGAGGAAAATTTTGACTTGCCTTTCTTCCTCCTGTCAGTGTACTCATAATCCCAACATAGTAGGGCATGACCTTTCAATTTATTTTTTTCTAACTTTACCCTTTGTTCCTCTAGTATGTATTTACATTCAAAGTAATTATCCAGTGTTGCAATCCAATCCAAAAGATCTTCATCATTTACTTTCCCTCCATACATTGGTAAATCAATCTTTACCTTGTGTTTAACTTTTGTGACTTCCTTCAGTAGCTTGGAAAACTTCTTCTCATCAGGATCTAATTCCTCTTCCTCTTTAGGATTCTCCTCGTCCCCTTCTTCTTCATGGTCACTCACATCAACCATGACCATACCTCTCCTTTGAATGGTTCAAACAACTTCGAGCCTTGCTACCACCATATCTTGTAGTTCCTTCAATCTCCTAATCTCTTTTGCAGTCTTCTCATTCATCTCATTCATTTCCCTAGCCATAGTGTTACTTTTTGGAGAAATCTTGAACTCTTTCTCACTTCAACCTTTCTCTCTTATTGACCAAACCTATGCTCTAATACCAATTTGATGCAAAATTAGGGTGGATGAACAAAAACTAACTCCACAACTCAAAATTTTCAATCTTAGAACCCTAATTTGGTGGGTTTCTCTCACAATCTTCTCATTCTCCTAGTTGTACTCCACAACCAGTTTTTCCAACATAATTTCCAAACCATACCTCATACCAAGAATATGAACATAGTTATTAGTACCCTTTATGGCATTTGACAACATACCAAATTTTTAGGTGGGGGTGTTTTGTAACATAAAGGTCAAATTTGTGTTGCCACGCTTTGGATTAGTGCCAATTAGGCCTGTTTAGATAGGTCACAATTAGGTTTTCAAAACCTAGACCCAAAACCTTCATTCTAATGGCTCAGAAATGTCATAAATGGTATTACTCAAAATTTTCAATCACTCCAAGCAATTCCCCAATATTTTTTCATCAAACCCTAAGTCTTATGCAACCTCTATGCCCAAAATATAAGGTTTTCTGACTAGGGCATCAACAAATTTTCACCAATCTTCATCCCCTGATCCTGCAAACATCAAAAACACAAAAAAAAACCTATATAGACCCATTCCATCAAGTTTAAAGCTTGTTCATCGGTGGAAAGGGAAGAAATTCATGATTCTCTATCAAAGCACACCCTGATGAGGGTTTCAAATAGTTTTCAGGAAATCTACTCTAACTTACTCCAATATTAATGAAATCAAATGAAATCAATTGCAACAAAACATAGATTCAATACATCATGAATTCCAATTAATTTGTGATCACTCACAAGTCATACAGAGCTGTACAAGACTATGTAGCATAAAAATTCAATGGGAAAACACCAAAAATAGAGCATTCCCTTATTGCTTATCACCAAAACTCACACCAGAACCTTTCCTTAGACTTCACAAGGATTATTTAAGAATTAAGAATTAAAAACCAACCACTTACAACTAACTTTCAAATCCAAACCATTCACCTTCCCTAAAACTACAAAAAATACAAAGTTTCCTTGACAACAGTTTTCAACTTTTGCAACATTTACAAAATTTACTCACCAACCCACCTAGCAACAAAAAATTGACTCAAACACACATGCCATGGTCTTAAATGAAATTATTACAAAAAAAAGTGACTTAAAAACTCAAAAACCAACACTTGATCCCTTTTTTTGCATCATGAAGACCTAGGTGCCATTCACTAAGAGGTGATTCTTTCATTATGCATGGATGATGATATACCCACAAAGTACCTACCCCTACCTTCTGTGGGGCAACATGCAGATCTCTTCAATTCATTTGCGAGATTGAGGATAGTGTATGAGAGCATGACTATATGTGTTGACCTAGCTATATGACCATTCTCCACACTAAAGATAGCATTGGATGAGCTTTGAGCCTCTTGAGGTCCATCAAATAGTGGGATAGAGTTAACCCTTCAAGTGAAGATATTGAGGCTAGAGAGGGATATGGCTAGGTTATAGGTAGAGAGGTATCACATAGAGTAGGAGCATATTGAGGCATTCATACAAGAGTTAGATATGAGAGGAGAGGTGCAATTCCCATAGATATCCATGAGATCCTTGAGTAGGACAAGATCGCATTCCATCATCTCACAATGGATGCCACCACCAAGCACTGAGGGGTCTAGTAGTCATAGGCCCTATTATCATTGTATTCCTTAATATATGTACTTGAAATTTTGATGATATATATGATATATATGAGAATTTGATGTTTTATGTTTTTATGGTTTTATGTTGAATTAAATGTCAATGTGATTTATTAAATATCATTTGAAAGAATCTTTAATAAATATCTCCATGATATAATGTTTATGTGATCTAATTAAAACATTTTCAATTTATATTAGATACTACATTGTGATGAATTATGCTATGTAAAATTAAATGCACCTATGATATAACAACATTAAATGCATATAAGGATCTAAATTAACATAACAAAAAATATTTTATTTTTAATAGCATGGAAACTAAGTAATAATTCAAACCAATTGAACAATCACTTTATACTCTAACACACATCAATATCATTTGTCAGAGAATGAAGCAATGCGAGATAAAATAGAAGACCATGTATCTAATCTAACAACACTACTTCAACACACTATTAAAAAGAGAGGATGATATGCGTAATACCAACATAGATGCACACCATCCATTTCCATTAATGTGTAGGCACTGGACCCATAGTTTTATTTAATTACTTAAGGTATAAACAAATTAGGGATAAATTTTCCTTTTTTATTCGAAAGAGCATTTACATTATGTTGATTTTTATACAACACCATGTTGTCTTTGTTAAATGTGTGAGGCATGAAATGATCATTATAATTATGTTGCATTCACCTAGAATAAGCTTGGAGATTCTTGAGAGAATTAATACACCATTCATCAAGTATTTCAAGCTGATGAAATCATTTGTCTTTATATGTAGTATCGTCAATAAGTCCTCTAAGAGCAATTTATAGTGAAGGAATCTCTAACTCCAATGTTCTTATTTGTTCAACACCATAAACATGGTTATAAGGAGTGTTTCCTATAGATGTTCTAATACTTGTATGGTAGGCACACAGTGCATAAGTTAGTTGAGTATGCCTATATTTGTTATGTTTACTTACTATTTTTTCATAGTGAAAGGTTGAAAATTGTAGGTTCTATGATTGGGAGATAGAACAACAGTCTTCTACACTTTCTCATTCAAGGAAAACCCTAGAGATCTCAATCTAAGGTATGCAAAGGAGAAAGAGATCTTTCAATAGGGTTATCCTAGGGTCTGATTAGATCTAAAGAGGGGTTCACCACCAAGCTAGGGCTTGGAAAGACTAATGAAATGCAAAAACTAATGCTAAAACCTAGTGAAATCCAAAAACTTCACCAAATGACCTAAAGAAAGAATGTAAATCTAAACAACAAATTTGGAAAAAACTGAAGTGCACCTAGAAATCTAAAGGAGCTCAGAATCCACTCTAAAGTGTTGAAAATGTTCCCTTTAGGGCACATTGGGACTCATATGCCACTTCTGGTGTATTAGTCGTAGTCTAGGGTTTTCAAACTGGAAAACATTTCTAACAGTGCAGACTCAAGATCTACTAGACATTTTCTTGTAGTGGGACTCATATGCCACTTCTAGCATATTAGTCCTATTCTACATTTTCAAGAATTCCAAGTCTAGATTAGTATTCCAATCTTTTCTCTTCCTTGCCAAACTAATTTCTGAATCTTGACCTATAAAAAGACCTATAAAATAGAATACAGTTTTGATTTTCTTATCGGAGGTTTTCCTTGGTCAAACCCCTAGTTTGGTAATTAAACCTTGATAAAAAAAATGGATCTTGAATAAAAATGTGAACATAAACCCTAACCTTAAGTATGTCTAAGATTAGGAAATCTAAAATGTAATCCAACCCTATTCTATTGTGCTAGAAATGAGATACAAGAGCAAAACATGGACATAAATGACTCACTTTTGGAGATGTCTAATACCCTAATAAGCCATAATACATGAATTTACCTTACTTAGGCTAAAAGTAGAGTAATAATGGAGGATGGAATCACTTAGGAAACAAGTCATGGTGCTTGGCTTGATGGCTAGTTGCATCTCAACAACCTAGAATCCATCATGATTCACCATAGGAAACCATAATTAACCCTTGACAATGCTAGATATTGGATGAAAGTGAGACTGAAGACCTACAAAAACACAATAATGTTTCTCCAAGGATTCAAATTTTCTAGTCACTTGTCTTGAATGCTCTTGTGAAGAATGCTTGAATGTTCTTGAATGCTTGGATCTTGAAATTGCTATTCCAGTTTATTGCTTAGATGAAAAATGACTTTAGAAGGTTGTTTATGAGTCCCCCTAGGTAGGACCTATACACCACAAGTATGAATTTACAAGGTTGTAAATTAGGTTGTTTATATAGGTTTCGTATGAGTCCCACCCTAGATTTTTGAGGTGGGCCATGGAAAATTGATAATTTTACTAATTTTGCAGGGATTTTAGTTGAAATAAGCCTCACAATATGAAAAAAAGGGTCTTGGGTTCCTATTAATGATGATTTAAAATAGTTTTTAATACAAGGGTGCTAAAATAGGTCCAAATTAAGTGTGAAATTGTACCTAAACCGTAGATTTTTGGGATAGAGGACTCTCTTACGCTTCTAGTGTTTTGCACCTAAAAGGAGAGAGGAATCCCAGAAACCTTGATGGCTCACTCAAGAATATGCCCTTGAGTTTCCAATGCAAAGATGATTTAAATATTTCTAAGGGGAAGGTCCTAGATGCAAAGAACTGATAAAAGTAATTAAATACTAATGAAAAACTAAGAAAATGCATTTTGTTTGAAAAAACATTATGATATGCAAAAAGACCTACAAATGCAAATGAAACAAAACAAAAAGTTGTAAGATTGGAAGTGTGCACCTGGAAACTGGAAAGTGATGGAGAGGAGCTCTAGAATCCTACAAAAATCACTGTTGAATCCTACTGGGACACTTACGCCAAGCTGGGTGACTTAGTCCCATTTCAGGGAAATTATACTGGAATAGGTTTCAGACAAAAGGGTACTCAAAACTGTAGAAAATATTTTTTAGGCCTAGTAGTGGGACTAATTCACCACTAATGGCGACTTAGTCCACTTCTAGATTTAAGGAAATTCAAAGGTACAATTTGTAGCTCTTGGTTTGCACTTCAATTCCTGATAGGTTTCTAAATTTGAAACTATAAAATATGATTTGTAGGTGTTCTCCAAGCTTCATTTAGGGTTTTGACCCTTTTTGAATGATTTTGAAAAATTTTTAACACCTTTTCACACCTTGCTCTTTGACAAATTTGCACACAAGACATGCAAAACACATGCAAAGAGAGGAAAAAGTTTTAAGGGTTAGTGAATAGGGGTTTTCCTTGGTCAAACCCCTTTTAGGTAATTAAACCAAATGAAAAAATAAGATGAAGCATGAACATGAAATGAAGGAATTATATACTTTCCAAGATGATAGATCTTGAATTTCTGCAACAATGGATGAAGAATTTTCCCTTGAATGCCTTAGAAAACTACCTTGATGACTTAGAATGCTAAAACCCTAGCTTTCTTGACTTGAGAACATGAATGAATGATGAATGAATAATGAATGAATTAGTTATGAATTAGGGTTTAGAATCTTTTTCATATAGGAAATCCACCTAAAATGCTCATTAATTTTATCCCCAAGGTCGACATGGAGGAAAATTAAACTTAAAACCCATTTTTTCCTACTCAAACCTCAAAAATGGCCCAAATTGGACTAATTCTCTACTCTGGGTGACTTTGTCCCACCTAGATGGGAATCATTGGCCTAGATGGGTGAATTAGTTCCACAAGGGCTCTTTAACCAACTGAGATGTCAGGGAGTGAATAATTTCAACTTTTATGTTGTTTTATTCAAGTCTTTGATCAAATTAATCCTTAGAATGCACAAGATTAGGTCATAGGGGCCTATTAATGATGATATAAAGGGTAATTAAGGCTAGGGATAGAAAGTTCAATGTGAAAGTGTGATTAAGTACACCCTAGAACATTAAAATGAGGTCCACATAGCCTAGAAAGGCACACCATCCAATGTAA
Source organism: Sequoia sempervirens (assembly GCA_007258455.2). Lineage (NCBI taxonomy): Eukaryota > Viridiplantae > Streptophyta > Pinopsida > Cupressales > Cupressaceae > Sequoia > Sequoia sempervirens. The sequence goes on along the minus strand of VDFB02064886.1, from coordinate 1,471 downwards.
ATGTGTAAAACACATTACAACTCTAGATTAAAGTCAAGTTTAGTTTACAAGCCTTCTAGATTAATTTGAAAATACAATTAAATATATTTTACAATATTTAATTAAGGGAAGAATAGGTCCATTAGACTTAAATACTTAATAAAAGTCTAGAAAAGTGTGAAATTTATTTACAACACTTTGCAACACCTTTACAAGACATTCATTTTATTCAATTTTTAAGGGCCCAAGACCTAATGTGGATGTAAAATATATCACAACACTAAATCAAGGCATCATTAAGTCAAATTTATCATCAATTATTCCAAAATCATGCAAAAAATACTTTTTTCTACATTACATTTAGACCCCACTTTATTGAGAGGATGAACCTACTTCAAAATCACACTAAAGTAGACATTCAAGAGGGGTCCAATCATAACAATGTGGATGGTCTAGGATACAAAATATGAAGGAAGCAGTCAAGCCCCAGGATCCCAGATCCTAAGTTAAACTGACATAAGTTGAAAAGGACATCCACAAGGTGCAGCAAAACAAGAAATGCTATCATGTAATGGCAATGACTAGAAGGGAGAGAACAAGAAAGACAAATGAGGTGGATCAAGCTTCGACCATCTGTCCAACATGATGTGGATCAGATCTAGGTTGTTTGTCCAAAAATGCATACTCACTCGGAGGCAACAAAAATCTTTCCTATCCATTAGGTGAAAAGTCCTAAGAGGTGAGAAACATACACTCATGGCTTGTATGCAATCACACACACACAAGTGGCTATGGGGAAATTCATGCATTAGATTGGGATTCCCACTCAAACCATACCAAAGTCATACCTCCTGATAACATTGATAAGGTGCCACATAAAAATGATGCTTGAAACTCATAGACATTGTAAATGAAAAATAGTGTAAGGAATGTTCAAAGGGATTTTGCTTAGTTTGTGTGAGATCTCATCTTAGGGAACATTGTGCTTAATGTCTCCAAGAGAGGAAAAGTGGAAAAGGTCTCATCTTGTTTCCAAGAGAGGACAAGTGCTAGGTCTCATCCTGGGGAACATTGTACCTAATGTTTTCAAGAGAGGAAATCACATAAAAAAAGAAAATCACACAATGAAATATGAGTGTTGATGTATTCCCCCACTTTAAAGCAGTTTCTAACACCTTTGCTGTGAGCAATTGCTTTAAAGTAGAAGGAGACATGAGAGCTTATTCAGAAAGCCTTATACAAAGTCATATGTTTCTGATAAGCTACATCATGAAAAAGATAGTATACATCACATATGAGCCAGTTTAAGGAATGTCATCCCCATCCCAAGCTTTCTCTTATACGTTCATGAAAGGTGATCAACTATCTGAAAGAGATAGCAACAAGTGGCATATGAAGACAAGGCTACCTAACCCATTTCCCCCACTTAGTGCAGGATAAGGGTGAGCTAAAATGGTGGATGAGATGCATAGTAGAGTGAAATTTATGATCA
>VDFB02064884.1:0-18011 GCA_007258455.2 Sequoia sempervirens | reverse complement strand
TTTAAGAGTATTATCTAGGTCTTTAAGTGAAAACCACACTATGACACTTGCTGACCTAAAAATAGTAAAAAAAAAGGATGTATCCAATGGTGAAAACCTCTCTGAGGTGCCAAAGGATGAGGGATTCAATCTTCCCATTAGTGTTATTCATCAAGAAAAGTCAGTAGTCTTGGCAGAAAAGTACAATCTAGTCAACCTAGGAATTGAAGAAACACCACATATCACCTTCTATGCAGAATCACTCTTGACCGAAGAATAAGAACTTCTAGCTGCATTTCTAAGAGAAAGAAAGGTAAACTTTGCATGGACCTATGCTGACATGCCAAGTCTTGATCTAGAGGTTGTGGTTCACCATCTAGCCATCTATCCAGAAGCAAAAGCAGTAAGACAAAAAGATGAGAAAGATGCATCCACAAATAGCATTACTGGTCAAACTTGAATTATAGTAGCTTCTTGATGTCGACTTCATACGACCAATTGATTATCCAAAATGGGTTTTGAATCTTGTACCTATATTTAAGCCCACTGGGGGCATCCTCATTTGTACTGACTTTAGATACCTAAACAAAGCATGTCCTAAGGATGATTTCCCTCTCCCAAATATAGTCATGATTGTGGATATGATGGCAGGACATGAAATGCTATCATTAATGGATGGATTTTAAGGGTACAATCAGATCATGATAGCTAAAGATGATCAATCACAAAACAACTTTCCCCTGTCCATGGGGAACTTACAGCTAGAACATGATGCCATTTGGGTTGAAAAATGTAGGACCTACCTATCAAAGAGCTATGACGCTAATCTTCCACGACATGATTCACAAAACTGTGGAAGACTATGTGGATGACATATTAGCTAAATCAAGAAAGCGTCAAGATCACATACCAGCTCTAAGCTCCATCTTTGATAGGCTAGAAGAATACAAGGTCAAACTCAATCCAAAGAAGTGTGTCTTTGGTGTACAGTCAAGAAAGCTCCTTGGGTATATTGTATCTATGAGGGGAATTGAGATAGATCCTGCTAAAGTCAAAGTAATTCTCGAGATGGAAGCACCAAGAACATTAAAGCAGTTAAGGGGTTTGTAGGGAAGGCTCCAATACATTCCCTAGTTTATACCACAATTAGTGGATAAGGCTATCCCATATTCTCATCTACTCCACAAGGGGGTAGCATACAAATGGGATGAGAAATGTGACCAGGCTTTCAATAAAATCAAGGAATACTTGCTGACACCTCTAGTCCTTATGCCATTGATTCTAAACAAGCCATTGATCCTATATATATCGGCAACAAAAACAACCCTTGGCGCTCTCTTAGCTCAACATGATGAAAATGGGAATGAAAGAGCTATTTACTATATCAGTAGAACCATGGTGGGAGACGAGCTAAATTACACATTCATCGAGAAGGCTTGCCTAGTAGTGGTGTTTGCAGCACAAAAGTTCAAACACTATATGTTGGCTCACCAGATAAAACGCATTGCCAAGATAGACCCTCTCAAGTATCTACTTTCCAAAGCAACGCTCACAAGGTGAACAACTAAATGGTTCATGATCATAACAAAATAAAACATTGAGTATGTAGAGAAGAAGGCCATTAAAGGACATGTAATTATAGACCAACTAGCAGAGGCATCGATATATTCAGAAAACCCACTGATATCAGAGTTCCCCGACGAGTTAATCTTTAACCTAAGCATAGCAGATCACTAGAAAGTATATTTTGATGGATCTTACACACAACATGGGTCAGGAGCTAGATTCTTCTTCATTACACCACAAGGAGATTACATACCCAAGTCATCATAAGTTATATTTTCCTTGCACAAAAAACATTGCAGAGTATGAGGCTCTTGTCATAGGACTCAGAATAGCAGTACAATGGTAGATCATGGCAATCAAGGTCTATGGAGACTCAAAAATAATCATCAATTAGGTAAATGATGAATACCAAACAAAAGATGACAAGCTGACCTCATACAAGAAATTGGTGGAAAGCCTCAAAGAATTCTTCATTAACATCACATTTGAGAAAATGCCAAGGGAAAACAACAGAGCATCGGATGTTATGGCAACAATCAAATCGCTACTAGATATCCCACATAATGTCCATAAACATGAATTTTTGATAGAGTAGTTGCTCATACCAGCATTCAAGGTACCAAAGTCTAAATTCATGTGTGAAATCGTTGGTCCCGATGACCCTTGGTATCATGATATTTACACCTACTTAAAAATAGGAATCCTCCCTGCCGATATCACCCCGAACCTTAAAAGAAAATTTGTCAAAAATTCATCCCGCTTTGTTATCTTAGGAGACACCCTATATCATAAGATTATCGAAGGGACCTTGTTGCGATGCCTTAACCCTGAGGAAGCTTTCACTGCTTTAATTGAGGTACCCGATGGGATTTTTGGATCACATTCGAGTGGTATGACCTTGGCTAAGAAACTATTGAGGACTAGGTACTACTGGCCTACGATGGAAAGAGAAGCTCACGACTATGTCCAAAGGTTCTTGCAATGTCAACAACATGGGGACCTCATCCATGCACCAGCTCAAGAGCTCCAACCGATCATAACACCTTGGCCCTTTTCACAATGGGGGCTCGATCTCATCAGAAAAATCACACCCACCTCATCCAATGGACACAAGTTCATTATCACTGCCATTAAGTACTTCATGAAGTGGGTAGAGGCCATCCTGATGACCTATATCATAGGGAAGCAAATCTCCAAATTCATCTTGAACTACCTCATTTGTCACTACGGTGTTCCACAAGCCCTTATCTCAGATAATGGAACACCTTTCAAGAACCAGGATGTTTGAGAGCTATGCCAAAAATTCAATATCCAACATCGCTTCTCCACCCCATATTACCCCCAAGGTAATGACCAAGTTGAGGCTACGAATAAAACCATCTTGAAAATCCTAAAGAAAATAGTTAATGATGCTGGTTTTGATTGGTACTTATAGCTAAATCCTTCCTTATGGGCCTATCAAATGAGTATCTGCACACCTATAGGTGCAACCCCTTTCTCCCTGGTCTACTGATCAGAAGCCATCCTTCCCATTGAGATCAATCTCCCATCCTTAAGAATATCATTACAAAACCTCATTACTGATGAAGAATATCAGGTGTCACGGTTGAATGAGCTAGAACTACTGGATGAGCGGAGCATGGATGCCTTGAATCACCTACAAGTCTACCGGAACCATCTCAAGAGAAGCTACAACAAGAAGATTAGGAGTTAGACCTTTCAAGTCAAAGAGCTTGTATTGAAGGAGAATCAAAAGAATTTACCAAATCTAGACAACAAGGGAAAATTTGAACCCAATTGGTTGGGGCCCTTCATTGTCACGACAAGTTATAAATTAGGAGCATATCATTTGTCAACACCAGAAGGTGAAACTTTGCAGGAGCCCATCAATAGCTCCCATCTAAAAAAAATTTACACCTAAACTTGCAGAATATAAATCCAAAAATGCAAAAAAAAGAAATCCAAACAAAAATTGAAAAAAGATTAAAATAGTAAAAAGAAAAAATGGTCCTCTGAGTGAAACCACTTTGGTGGCTTTGGGCAAATACCTTGGTCCAAAACTTGGCAAACAATCTTGTGCTGGCAAGCACTTTTATCCCTGTAGTCTCTCTGGCTTGTTTTATCATTCATCATCACTCCCCTTCCATATACTGCATCCATCACCCATCTGTGTCCACGTCATAGCTTGATCCTGTGTTTATATCATGTTCCCTCCTAGTACTACTTGGCACATTCCTAAGGTCAGTTTTTCCTGCCTATATTAGAGTAGTCTATCACATCACACGTTGAGGGCATGTTCCTATACCTACATTGGATTGAATTTGTGTATATTCTTGAAATCTTCCTTAAAGTCAAAAAATCCAAACAATCAAAAATCAAAACATTCAAAAAATAAAAACCCCAAAACTTATTCAAAACATATCAAAAATCCAAAAACAGGTCAAAAAATTAGAAAAAGTCAAAAAATAGAGTCATCGTGTCGAACTATGGGTGTCTGAGCTTGAACGTAGGCAAGGAAATCATTGATGTACCCTTGAAATGCCCTAGGTCAATCCTTTAGGAGTTTGTCATAATAAACTAGCAATCCATTTGTTAATTTCCCATCAATAAATGAGTCTGTGTCAATCGAACTATGTGGTCTTTGCGTGTAAAACGTAGGTAAGGCTAATCTTTGATCATCCCCCAAGGGCCCTAAGATAGGTCTTTAGGTTAGGTTCTTGGTAAAAATCTCATAAAATACAAAAACATTAAAAAATTTGAAAATAAAAGCATTTGTAAAACATCTCAAAAATATGAAAAACAACCTCAAAACATTTCAAAAATATCAAAAACATCCAAATATTTGAAAAAATCCATTCATCCCATTTTGTTTTCGCCCGCAATAAACATTCGCTCATAATAAATGATCGTCACTCCCAACCTTTGGTGAAACAATTGGAAACGAGTCTAGCAAGTTACAAGTGAAAACTTAATCGTCATGGTCTCAAGTCTAGGTTAGTAGGTAAACAAATTGGTCAATTCTTGGTATCAATAGCCCATCATCTAGTCAGTCTCAAAATCATTTGATAGTGTCATGTCCTAGGATGCATCCTTCCTACAATGGACATCAACATCAGACATCATCGTTGTTTAGTCATGGCTAGCGGTATGAAGGACATTGACTTGTTTGTGTACTTGATCTTTTCTTTTGATTTATCTTATTACACTCATTCCAATGACCTCTCAATGATGTCTAATCAAAATGATTTAGAGAGAAAGGAATGGGGCATTGATCATTATCTTTTTATCTGTTGTGCTTGTTGGATATTCTTGTAATATAACCTTAGTCATGCTTACTTTGTTTGGTCTATAGGGAGGGCATTTTGGGTATCTTGTTGACCACATGGTAAGGTTCTACTTTTCTATTTTTTGGTTTGAGATGCTTGAAATATTTGAACTACATCCTAAATAGGTTTTGTATGTCAGGTGTGAACAAGGATACTCCTATCTGATTGTCAAGTCAAAGTTCATCACACTAGGTACAACACCATCCTAGTTCTTTATACCTTGATGCATCCTATCTATGTGTGTTATCAAACATAAGGAAGGTAAGCTCTTTACGACCCCAATCTCTGATAAGTGAAACATCATCAATCTCTCACCATTATTTCTAATAAATTTTTGACAGATCTTGGACTTTTTGGATCCTCTTTTCATCATCTCATTTCTTCTTTCTTCTCTCTGCGCTAACATGGTATCATGACAGTCAACCAAACATCACCAATGCATCCATCCTACATCCACAAATCATTAGCATACATAAATCTCATATTCATAGCATAAGGCATCCATCCGCATACTCACTGCATATCACATCATCCATTTTGCATTATCATTTAGGGCATAATATAGAATTGTTATTCTAAGCATCTTAAATCATTGCATATCATAAAAAATTGCATCCATACATCCATACTGCAAACATCATCATCATAACCATTCATGCATCTTGAATCTCTTTGTCGTGAGATCGACCCTAAAATCAAACTTTTTGCCCGATCTCTCGAGGCGGTAGTGTACCAGCATACTTTTCGATGGGGCAAGATTGGGGCATCTAATTTTTTTAGAAAATTCTTGAATTTTGATCTCGGTAACGTCATTCTTCGAACCAACACAATGAGTAAGTTGCTTCAAAGAGGGGAAAAATGTAGACACTCAAAATATCTTGATCGATATCGTGCACTTGATTTTGATTAACTAACACCGATTCTCCCTTCATCATTTCCACACTAACCAATTAATTGAATAATCTTCCCCCTAAAATTAGATAATACACTTTATTAGATTATCCTAATGTTCTTCCTTTAATTAAATATATCAATTTATTTAATTAAAATCCTAATGTTCTTTCCTTTAATTAAATAAATCAATTTATTTAATTAAAATCTTAATGTTCTTCCTTTAATTAAATAAATCAATTTTATTTAATTAAAATCTTAATGTTCTTCTTGTAATTAAATAAATCAATTTTATTTAATTAAAATCCTAATGTTCTTCCTTTAATTAAATAAATTAATTTATTTAATTAAAGTCCTAAACATCCCCTCATTTGATTTAAATAAACCCAAACATTTAAATCAAATGTCATAAATCAACTAATTTCACCTAAGCTATTTAATCCTAGATTAATTAACTCCTAACACTAATCCCTCATTTCTCTAGCTTTTAACTCCACCCTAGGGTAAGTCAACCTTGGTCAACTAACCAAGTGGCACATGTAAATCAATTTATTTGATTTACTAAATTACCCTATTTTCATTCAAAAATGGCATATTCTTTGAATATTCCACCCACTTGACTTTTCCCTCCCAAAGGACTTTTGTCCTCTTTCTTGAGCCACCTTTGCATTTATGGTTCTTACATGTCCTCCTCTTACACAAGCCACCTTGGCATTCATTCTTCTTACACTTCCCATCTCCCAAGATGTGTGAGCACATCTCCTCTAAATTCATTAGCATGTTGACAAGTGGCACAATTCCATTGGTCCAATATTTAATCCCACATTCTCCCTATTCTTCACTCTTCAAATCTCCTTCCTTATAAATAGAGGCCTTCTTTATTGATTGAGGATCCACAATTTCATGCAAGGTTATTATTGACAATATCATCCAAGTTAGCATAGAATTTCTCCATCATGGCTAGGTTCTTACCATTTTGTTCATCACACATCCATCATCAAGCCTATCAAGGGATTGGGAAAGGGCTACTTTCCACATCAAAGTAGCACCAATCCACTATGGGATAAGGTATGCACCATGCTTTTGTTGTATGCTCTCAATTAGTTTCTTTGATCTTTTGTTGTTTTGTTTGCATTATGAAGCATGTTGGAATATCTCATAAGAGCATTTTATTTGCTTGGTTTAAACTAACCCATGCTAATTTTTGTTGAGGTTTAAGCTTTTTTGTAGATTTAGTGTTTACAAAACCCTCATCCTAATTGAATTATAGGCCTAAAAAAATGGTAAATGAACCCAAACCCTAAACCTAATCTTAATCCTAACATGGATTAAATCGTAATCTTAATCGTAATCCTAAGCTTGATCATATAACCCTACAAGTTATAAAAAAACTAACCTGATGCTAACCCTAACCCAAACATTAACCATAATTGTAACCCTAACCTTAAACCGTAAACCATTAACCATAATTGTAACCCTAACCTTTCCCTATCCCTAACCATTAACCATAATCCTAACCCTAACCGTAACTCTAACCAAATCCCTAATTGTAAGCCTAAACACTAACCCCAATCTCATATCTAATCCCAACCATAATTGTAACTATAATCCTAACCCTAAACCAAATCCCTAATCATAACCCTAAACTATAACCTAACCCAACTCTTATCTCAATCATAACTGTAACACTAACTATAATTCTAAGCCTAACCCTAAACCCTAAGCCCTAATTGTAATCTTAAACTAACCCTAACCCTAACCAAATGTACCATAATTGTAACTCTAACCTAATCTTAATGCTAACCCTATTTCTCATAACTCTAACCTTTTCTATTTTGAGTAAATAAATTAATTTTATTTCTATACAAAAACACTATAATAATCAATATGCATTATAGATTTTTTATCCAAATAATATAAAATAATGATACCAAATATAAAATAATAATATAATAGTAATATTATCTATACTAATAATAACATAATAATAATAAAATAATACGAATATTAATAATAATATCAAAGTTATGAAAATATAATAATAAAATAATATAATAACAATAATAATTAAATAATAATATAATAGTAATAAATTAATAATATTTTTTTTAAGAGGGGTAAATACTTTTGATCCAGTGAAGTAAAAAATGGGGAACCTCATCGCCAATATAAAATCCTACCTAATGAGGTTTGAACCTTGATGGTAAGAATAACAACACAACAACTTAACCATCACACCATTCCTTATTAATAATATTAGTATTATTTTATATATGATTTTTTTAATATATATATAATTTATTACATGTTGGCTTTAGATTTTTTAGTTTTTTAGTTTTTTCATTTTTGTTTTATTAAAATTGTGTCTAATTTTTGAATTGTAGCAACTATTATTAAAATGATGGGGGGGTAAAATGTTTGTTGTTTTTTGAATTGTAGTTATTATTAAAAAAAAAAAATTCTAAAATGTATTTGTTTTGTGTTTTTTTAGTGGAATATGTTGTAAATAATGTTAGAAAATGATTTATTATAATTTTGGAATTTTAAGGTTCTATTTAGATGAGTGCCTAGAATTTGTAAATAGATTATGGTTTGCTCTAATTCAAATTCATACATGCGCCTTTAGAACTAAATTTTAGAAATTTGATAACGAAAAAATTGTTCACTTCAATTTTTTGATGTCTAAATCATAGTGAGAAACAAGCAATACAATCAACCAAGAAAAAATATATTAAACAAATGTATAATATGTTTAAGATGATTATACAAACAAATAATACAATTACAATAAAATTATGATACTCTCATAATTTACTCGCATCATAATCCTTGTTAATCTAAATAAACAAAGATAAGTCAAGTCCTTAAACACTACTCTAATATATACTTGAAATAAATTTAATTTTAATTAATATTTAATGATAATGAAGGAAAAGAAACATCAGTCTAAATTAAAAAAAATGAGATTCAAATAGGTATATGGCATCAAAATAAATTGAACCAATTGATAATCTACAAGACCAAATCAAAATCTAACATACCAAAAAAAAATTATTTATCAAATTCGACACAAATGTACTTTTAAACACAATAATCAACACTTATAAATAACCCAATCATTAGTAAAGCGAAACATTAGGAAGAAAATATACCATAATAACTTAGTGTGAAGACCGTATGGATGTTTTCATAATTGTTAGATCTTTCTAGCTTCTCGTACACGAGTTAAAGCATCGTGCACGTGCGGGCAGAGAATCCCCATAAAGATGAAGGCGCTATCGTCACATGACCAAATTTTCTACGAATCCACCTACCACACGCTGCCTTTTTCTTTATAAATTTTTGATATTCTTCCTTCCACTTTGAAAAAAAAAAGTATGGGCTGGCCCAACTCATAATGATGGGGAATTTATTCAAAGTGAATCCATACTCTACAAGTCTTCTCATAGAGAGAAAACCATGTGTTTCCACTTACCTATAATAAGAATGAGGGAAAGGTATCTACCTAATAATGGGTAAGTTGGTCATGTAGGAAGCAGTTATCCAGTTATCCAGTTCTGTGAATGTATTGGAAATATGAATGGGGTCATACATCATGCATCTAATTGTCCAATCAGTAGTTAACTTAATGTTGAGTCGTACCATCATGCATCTAGTTGCCCAATCAGCAGTTAACTTAATGTATGACCCCATCCATGCCTTTGGTGCATTCACTGGTTGGATAGCCACTTCCAGTCATTGTGGTTCTATCTTCCCCTCTTAAGTTGCCTAATAAATATGTTGGTTTTGTTAAAATAGATATAATTATACTCACATTTGTATTTTCACCACCTGTGCAAGGGATATATTAATAGGAAATTTAAAGTAACGTTAAAATTTATTGTTTTTTAAAGTTAGATTTTTTTATTGAAAATAATAAATTATTAATCATATTATCAAATTTAATTTTAATATTATTTGATTAGGGATATAGCAATATATGTACATGTTTTGAGTTCAACTTCTAATTTTGATTTGTACAAATATTCATTGTACGATGGATTTGTGCATGTCCATATGTTTCAATAGATATTGACAAGTAGGAGGTATTTTCCATGTGTCAAATTGTGATATTGCTATTAGGATTCAATTGTGTGGTTTTATGAGTCAATAGATATTGTTTAACTATTTTTCAATAACAAAGGATATCCCAACTTATATTTTTATATAAGAACATAGTAATGCTTACAAATTTGTTAAAATAAAAATTTACATAATTTTGTCTTGCAATTCTTAATCAATATTTTCATATCCTTTGAAATTATTACACCCCTTTCAAGAATATGAATAGTCGCATGATAGATTTTAGTTAAACTCTTCATTTCCCTTCAAATTTGAAATTAAGATCAATATCCATCTTGCATAAAAAAAAATCATCAAAAGTGTTGTTTTTATCTTTGTAGGTGATATTGCGGTTTTGAAATATTAGTTTGACAAGAACTTCTCTTTTGAATTTGTCATTGTCACTATACATTGAAATAAAAAATTATCAAATTAAATCTTAATGCCTAAATATTTTGTTAGGTATTCTAATTTAAGAATAAAATATAAATTCTTGAGAAGGAGGCCAAATTTTTTGCTCTATTTATTCTTTGTTTTTCACTATTTATATGTATAGAAGACAAATTGAAATTGATTAATTATGTTTTAGTTTTCCCTTAAAAGAGGATAAATAAAATATCAAAACAAGGATTTTGAATTGTTATGCAAGAGAGCATGTAATAAAATTTACATACCTAAATCTAAGTGAGCCTCTTTTTTCTTCCTAATAATGTTGAAGGGATTTTGTTTCATTCTAAAATAATGGTTGAAAGAGAATGTAAATTATATGTGAAGTCCTTTTACAAACTGAACTCTAAACATAACTATAAATGTGAGGCCTAGTCTTTTAGTTTTACCAATATCAATTATAACTTTATTTAGTGTAAGTGTTGTGATATGTGTTGAATGGTTGCATATACTAATATGGATAATAGTATTTGTTTACAATTAGCTTGTGATATATGTCAGATTGGTATAGTTTTAGGGCTTGTTTGGTCCTATGATGCACCATTATAGTTATCAAATATTAGTGTGACATATGCAAGTAATTCTAGGGGTTTAGATTTGACCGGCTATACAATATCATTAACTTCTTTGAAGCATCCATTGACAAGATCAACTTGTATCCATAAGTTTGTTGTAAGCATTGACTCATTGGCATTGCTTAGTAATACCCCTTGGGTATTTTCTCGTCATTATTATTAATGCTTGATTTGCATCATGTGTTTATGATTATATTGAGTGCAATAGGTAGATTTAGTAGTTTTAGCATTTTTTTGTTGTGTAATGTGACAATTTCATTTACAACAAATGAGTGTATTGATTGGCCAATAATTTCTTGTTTATTTGTTGTTAGTTATTTTTTATGTAGATCATCCATACTTTTCGGTCATGTCAAGTACTAATTTTTTATTATGTTATGTATGATAAGTTGCATTTAGGTTGGAGTGTCATTGTGTTGTCTAAATATTATTTGTAATGTAATAATTATATTAAATTTGTGTCATAAATTTTTTGTAGTTGAGTGTGATGTATAAATAGCTTTGTCCATGATAAGTGGTAGTTGGGTAAGACCTCCTATAAGAATTATTTAATTATCACCAAAGTAGAGATGTTTTTGGGGGATTGCTTCACAAAACTTGCTATCTATTTTTGTAGTAGTTTTAGGGCAATGAAGCTCATCTCATCAATGATCCTTGGATGTATTATATATTTTCCATGTCTTCATGAAATGTTGTCACTACTTTTCCTTGCAATGGTTTCTTTTCTTTAATTAGAACCTTGAGGGTTGTATGCATAATTGAGGAATGTATGATAAATGTTGTAGTTCTCATTGGAGTGAGAACAAGTGGATTTATTCTTTTTGGAACTATATTTTGAAGTGCATTCCTTATGCAACTAATTAGATAGGATTTTCCAATGTCTATAGTGTATTTCAAGGAATAATATAAAGTGATTTGTAATGATAGTAAGTGCCATTTATTTTTTAATGATAATGTATAGTGATGGTTGTACAAATTAGTGTGGGAAGAATCATCTTATTGGGATATCTTGTTTGTGTTTACAAATTAAATTATAATGTCATTTAAATTTGTGGGAATATGTTTGTCCCATTTGATATTGTTGTCAATAGTTTTGTCAAAACCATGTCAACCTAGTATTTGAAGTTCTTTTAAATTGACACTATTAGCAAGGACCATTTCAAATATAGCTCCCATTCATTCACTTATGTAGTGTATATTGTATCCATCTCTTTATATCAAAATAATCTTTCTCTTGAAGGTTAACCTCAATTTGATCTATGCAATCAATATGCAATGCATTATATTTTGTATATTCATGTGCTTCCAATTATTGATTATTTCTTCTTTATCGAGGCTTATATCTATGTCTATTTAATGAAAATGTTTATATAAAAGTAGCTTTCTCTAGCAAAAATTTAAAATATTGTTTTTCTTTTGAAATATTATAGAATTGTGAAAACACTTGCATTATTATTTTATATTTTCTCTCTTAACAATTAAAACCTTTGTGGCAATAAATATATGAGCAAGATCTTATTGATTCAATTAGTGTTATCATTGCTAGGTGAGGTGGTGTCATAAAACAACTAGCATAAAAGAAGACTATAATAGGAAATATGTTACAAATAATTGTTAATAATTTACAACAATAAGTCACTTTAAGAGGGAAAACCTCCAAAAAAATTCAATAAGATCATAATATGGTGCTAATAAAACTAACCACTACCTCTTCTATATACCATACGTATGCCATGGATATCACCCAAGCTAACTTAACTACCTATATAAGACTATACTAGTCATGATATAACTTAATAAAGAGTTATGGTAGTCATAAGTGAACTACACGTATCCCTATGCACATCACAAGTTAAAGGTATAACATGCACCCTTCACATAAGTGTTGTCCTCAACACTATTAAATTGTGGATTCTTCTACCCAAATCTTCACCTTCCCATGCGGCATATTTGATAGGTAAATTATTCCACTAAATGAGGTACTTTACAATTGTCTCAATCAGGTCAACTTATTTTTTAATTCTAGAGAATTAACTCTAGATCCAATATTATTCTTCCCTTGTTGTCTATTTTTGGTAACATTACCTATGCAAGGATCTATTGACTAATCAACTTCTTTAAACATGAGACGTGAATTTAAAATAGACTTATCTTTATTATTGGAGGTAACTCATGTCTGTAAGCTACACTACCAATCTTCTAGAGAATCTATATATGGACCCTAGGTAAAAGCAAGAAGTCGAGTACACAAAGAGGGGAAATTTTGGGCGACAAAAAAAACTTCGCAAGAAATGCGTACGCGTTTTTAAAAATGTAACATCGCTACGAAACGGTACCAACCTATGAACGCAGGGACCCGCCGCCCACGGTGACATCGCTGGTCCTAAAAATGCGACACATTATTAAATCCGCTGCACGCATTTCGTAAAGCTATTTAATTTTTTAAATAAACTGCTGGCTTTTCATTTTATCCACTATTTTTAAACGCGCCAGAGGAGACAATCCAGACCGCGTATGCGTTTGTAAGCTCATGCTTGGGGAATATTTCGACTGCCACCTCCTCCCGTCAACACACCCGACCTCTGTGACCTCCAGTTGGTTGAATTCTGCCATTTTTTGCTTTGTATCTTATTTTTTTGTTTTTTAATTAGTATTTAAGTTTTGTTTCTTTAATGTGTTTTAGTTCAATTTTTTATAGTTTTAAATTGCATTTAAAAAATCAAAAACGTCAACAAAATAAATAACGTTAAATTGTAAATTGAAAACCATAAAATCTAAACCTAAATTGGACACATTTAACTTAGAAATCAAAACCATAGGTTACAAAATTTACATAGGTCTCTAAAAACTAATTTACACAGGTTAATCGTTGGTCCTAAACCCTAAAACGTAAACCTAAAACCCCATTTACCCTAAAACGTAAACCTAAAATAGACAAGTCTAGAATTCTCTAAACTAGTGTATCAAAGATAACTTGTAGCACGAACATTTCAATGGAAAATTCAAATTACTTTTTTAAGGAAACTTGATAGATGATGATTTGTAAATGCAAGTGAATTGAACTATAACCAAAGGTTTATTTTTTAAGTTTATTTAAATTTATTGTTCATTGATCAATTGATTCCTCACTTAGTGGCAGTTAGGTTCTTATTTGAAAACCCGTGTCTCACGAATTTATATTTCAAGACTAGTGCCTACTCTAATGGGAAATATAATTAAGGTTGAGGTGAATACATTTGATTATAGATAAATCCTTGTTCAAGCATTATTCCTTATGTAATTTATAAAGTATGTTCTTCCCCTTAAACAATCCAACTTGTATCACTTGATTTCCTCTAATAAGTGAAGACATACTAGCATAGATAATTTTTTGATAGATCAACCTTACTACATCTTCTCTTTATGCACTGATAGAATTACATTTTAGATTTTATACATGGGGAAATTTGTAGGAGTTAAATAATACCTTGGGGAAGAGGATAAACTATCACCATACATTATACAACCAAAATACATTAAAGATAAAATTAAAAAATTAAACTAATATTTACAATACTAGCTTATACCTATGTAAGAGGTTCATAAAATATAAAATAGTTACAATGATAAGCATCACCTTTCATACACAATGATTAGGTGGATTCAATACAATTGATGTCATCAACCAAAAATAGGAATAAGGTTATCTAACCAAAATCTACATATCTTTATTTATATATAAGTACTGATAAAAAAAAAGTAAAACTTACCAACCAAGTACTACCACTTGTGTGTCTCAATGTTGAAGGTATACCATACATGTATGCTTATCATTAAACTATTATTTAAAGATTATCATTGATATACAAGAAACAAATAATTTAGTATATTTAATATTTTATTAAAAAATGTATAGCTAACGACTTTGAAAGCCCACATGATTATGTGATAAAGTGCTAACAAATGAAGTGCTAGTAAATGTTATATTTATACTCTAACCCTTGAATTTTATAATATATATAAATTTTTATCTTATTGGGAAGATCTTTCTAAGTTTTATCTTAGAAACCTCTCTCCCCTTAGGTGAGCTAAAACTAGAAACCTTCCTTAAATTCCCTTTTCCTTCTTCCTAAGTCTACACACTCCTTGCATTTATAGTTCCTCTTCATTGACACTCTCTACCTACTTATACACATATATAATATGCTTGGCCAAGTATTCTACCTAGATGCACTCTTTGTATGTATTTCAACCACTTCACTAAACTTTGCAAAATATTCAAGGCTACATTCATATAGAACTTGAAACAATGTCTTACTATGCTCTAACTTACTAAATTGTTGTAAGAAAATTTACCATGTGCATATACTAAGTCTGACTAATTTGGTTTGTCACCAACTATAAATATTAGTAAATAGCCCAAAATTCCTATTCATCACATCAATATTTTTATTTACACTAGGATGATAAGTCAAGCTAAGATAAAACCACTCAACCTATTTTTTTTCAAATTAGAGCTGCAATTTTTAATAGCCTAGTATTTTCCCCTTTAATATCTTTGGTTCCCTCAAGTACCCATCATTTCTATGAGATCATAGATTTACTAAAATGGGTCTCTTGGTTAACTTGTGAAATTCAAGTCATGCTTTGCCTCCCCTCATGTCTTCATCATATGCCTAAATTGTCAAATCAAATAAACTCATATGTATGAGTATGATTGACCCTATTTTTAGCCTATGGTGATTTTTTATACTTTACTTTGCTAACACACTATTCCTCCATTATTCCCCATTTGCACATTTTCTTAGGTTTCCTCTAAGTTCTTTTATATATTTCAGTTTTCAAGTTTTTCCTTACCCAAGTATCTTGTCAAGAAGTTCTCCAAACTTTTTGTTCCCTGTTCAATATTTTTACTATGTTTAATTTCCTGAGATTTCGTCTACCTCTATGCCTCTTCATCGATTCTTGTGATTTTTGCTACCCTTAACCCCATAGTGTGCATAAGGTTATAAGTAGTTGGTTTGTGGCTACCTTAACTCTTAGTTAAATTATATGATTTAAATCATAGTCTTATTTCTAGGTAATTAAGTTAGTGTAGATGAACATTATTCTTAGGTATCTAAGTAAATTTAAGTGAAAACCAATGAATACGTAGGGTACATATGGGAACTAGTGTTTTGTTTATTATCAATAAATTTACAGAAAAATCATAAGAGCAATAGGGATGAGAAGATAAAAATTGAATAAAATTGACAACAATAATTTTCACTACATTCACTAGATTTGGTTATACCACCATATTCATGTGCATTTGTGAGACATAACCCTATGAAGAATTCAATTTAATACAAATCTCACCAATTTATTCAATGTACATTTATTTACATTTATTACAATCATTTATTTATTACCAAGATAAGATAATCCTTTGCAAGACAACATATTAATAAATTCATTTAGATCATTCATACTAGGGCCCTTTTGATACTTAAACTTAATCCTCTAAGAAAATGTAGATTCTTCTAAGTTCCCTTGTAATTCATCAAAATCAACCACCTCAAGATTCTTGGAATTTTTGAATATCTTTTTTTATTTTCATCATTCTTTCAATATAATTCTTGGATACTGACTCATGCAGTGAATCTGAAAATTATTTGATCATCTTAGTAGTTGAGGTTACCATTTATGTTGTCTCCTAGAATGTGCAAGAGAGGTCTTCAATGATTTTCAATATTTTTCATCACTTGTTCTACTAACCTTCTGTTTTTATTCAACTCTCATTTATAGTTCTTAAGTGACTATCGGTTTCTATTCAACTCTCATTTATAATATGAATTTTTAATGCTATGATTTTTTAATGTTATAAATTGAATGGTCTTCAAATGAAATATATTTTGAATTTGTGCATGTTCAATGTGATTTTTAAATAACTTTGAAATTGTGTGCATTATTTAATTAGTTTGTTGATATATATTTTTTAATTGTTTAACATGCAGTTGCCATATCATTTCTCGGATGGATCCACTTTTCACTTTAGAGGATTTCATGCCTAATCCAGAAATCCCTATAGATCCTGGTGCACATCCCACCCCACCACATGAGGATATGCCTCACTCACCTCCGCATTCTCCACCACCTAACCCCCCACCCCCTCCTCCATTTGACCAAAATCAACTAAGAGAGAATATTCGAGCCAACTTAGTTGTCATTCAAGGAAACATAGATCTCATAAAAAATGAGACTAGAATCCCTCCACATCTCGCACGGTTTGCATCTACGATGCAAACTATTGTCGATTCTGTTCGATCTATCGATGCAAACCTAGATAGGTTCCATCAATGGAGAGAAGAGAGGAGACAATTCTATGTAGATGGACTGTCATATAAAGAAATCAATGACCTAAAAATCACTAAACAAGCTATGTGCCAATATTTTGTGAACCCCCAAACAAATGAACCAATACCACCCACAAAAAAAAAGAATTTCAATTTTATGGTGTAGGCACCCGCAGATAGCTGCACATTTTTGGGAGAGATGGTGGATGGTGTTTGATACTCCACCACATGGCAACAGTGAGGTGCCCTTATATTTTTTGAGAAAGTTATGGGTTGAGTTTGAGTTGGGTAAAAAACCCAACTATTTTGATATGAGGTCATTTCAGGGAGCTGGGCGTGGCATGCCCTAACATAGACTAGGAGCACGTGTCGATCCTCAGCGATGTGCTCCAGTTTCTCCTCTTGTTCCTCCTCCTCCTAGTATTCCCGTTGCATTTCAGCAGCAAACCATGTTATCTACACTAGGAGCATTGAGTTCACTTTCAGGACATCTCACTCAGCAGACTACACACACGGCCACTGAAGTGGCCAATATAGAGCATGGAGGCTCGGGCTATAGGGATACTCAGACATCCACTTCAGGTGAGGCACATGCATCTGGGGCGGGATCATACCTAAATTTACTATATTCTGAGGATCGTCCCACACAGGTATGTCCATCTTTTGAACTTAAATTTAATTCAAGCTTGAAATGTAAAAAATTCATGTAAATAATAACATCAAACTATATATATAATATAATATTAATTCAATAATTTTGTGTTTGGTGTATAGACGCATGATGACATGATGCCCGAAACTCAATATCATCA